>VRLP01006977.1:0-24686 GCA_009660295.1 Lophius piscatorius | reverse complement strand
CACACACACACACACACACACACACACACACACACACACACACACACACACACACACACACACACACACACACACACACACACACACACACACACACACACACGCACACACACACACAGACACACAGACACACACATTAATAAACACACACGCACAGTAATAAACACACACACACACAGACACACAGACACACACATTAATAAACACACACACACAGTAATAAACACACACACACACACGCACATGCGCAGTAATATTCACACAAACAAACACACATACAGAAACAAACAAAAAACACACACACAAACACACACACACACACACATACAAGCACACACACACACATAAAAGCACACACACAAACACAAACACACACGTGAACACAAACACACACACACTTACAAACACACACGTTTGCGTCCATATGTCTCCGTATGAAAGAACTTCACTTCTGTCAGAGACAAATGGACATAAAAGCTCTCAGATTTATTCTCTGTCGACTTTTTCCTCTAAACACAAAGTCTCTGCATTAAAAAAGGTTTCAGGTTCCACAGATTGATCAAACTTATTTTAGTTTTAATTTAAACTGGAGGAAATAACTGGGCCTAAACTATCATCCCCCGACAGGAAGGGAATAATCCCCGAAAGCCCCCAATCCCCTGCGCTGTACAAGCAATCCCCCAGATTGAAATCATGTCCCAAAAACTATCGGAGATAAAGTTCCCCCTAGTGGTGGAAATATGGTACTTATCATTCCAAAATCACTCCACTTCTTCCTCTCACTGAGGTCTATGTGGGTATAGAATTTTAAAATGATCCGCGAAACCGTTTTTGAGTTATCGTGTTAACATGGAGGATCTGCGGCGGTGATGGCGGCGGCGGCCTGCTTTGATTAGAGATTCAGTGAAACACCGCTGGAAAAGATGGAAACGTGAAAAATAAGAAGAAAGAAGATGATTCTGATGTGTCGTAGTTTGAACTGTAACCGCAGGTAACAGTTCAACCCAACCACAAAAGGGTCAGAAGCCAGTGGATTTCTAGAACCGGTCCCAAAGCCCGGATACATGGTGAGGGTTGCCTCAGGAGGGGCATCCGGCGTAAAACCCATGCCAGATCCAAACTGGGACCACAATTTGATTTCCAATCCGGACTAGTTGGTTCCTGGGTTAACAAATACGGTCACTGGTACTGATTAGCTAGCAGGGTACCGACCCGTGACCCGGAAATGGACCAACCGAAAGAAGAAGATTTAAGATTTAGAACAGTTTAAGTCTGTTTTAGGCGGCTTCTTTCCGATTTGCACTTTTCAGTTTTGCCCCCCCTGTGAGCGAGTCCGACCTCCCTTACGTCGACTTTTATCCCGGCGTGTCGTTTCAGGCGCCGACGAGGTGAAGTGACCGTTTTGATTCTCAGCTCAGGACCGGAAACGTCGTTTATAGAAAGCAGGTTTTGTCCGAGTGGGACAGATGCTCTACAAAAACCTACGGGGGTTTATTCTTAAAGGGACTGACTGAGACTCACTGACTTGTCTCCGTTCATGTGGCGTTTCCGTAAACCCGCGCCGTCGCCACCTTGCGGGGGCCGTCAGCTGGCGGGCCTGACCTCGGGCGGCGAAGCGGAGCTGCGTTAGAATCGGGGGTATATCTCTCGGGGGCCAGACGGGGCTGATTGGATAATGTTATAATAACAGAGCAGACTGAGAGTCACACCGCAGTCAGACTGATCCCAGGCCAGCCACCGCGGCGGTTTTGGTCTCCTCGCTGCTCCAAACACTCTCAGCTCCTCGCCACTCGCCAGGGTTCCCGGCGGAGCGGTGACGCAGGAGTCCTCCCCTCCAGTTTGTCCCGGAGCAGAACGTCAACACGCCAAAGTTAGAGTCAGGCTTCTATTATTGGAGCGGCTCAGTCGGAGGGTTCCAAACATCCAGAGGTTTGAGTCACAGCATCTCAAACATCTGAGGAACTTTTCTACCAAACGCTCCTGGAGATGAATCACATCTGACCTTTGGCTCTAAAGATAGACGTCCTGTTTAGGTTTCCACTATGAGTAAATGATGCGTTTGTAAAGGTCCTGGCCGAGCTATTCTGGAGCTGGAGCACTCGGACTCAGACACAGGAGTCTGGTCTTCACTGGGGGGGAAACACAGGTGTGGCGCTCAGGTGAGCAAAAACGCTCCGGAGAGGGCGGAGTCCGAAAAGGATCACGACCACCTGAGATGGGATGAAGGCCGGAAGGTGAGAGAAGCTCTTCTCAAACTGGCACAGAGGGGAAGGAGTCTGCCTACTGAACATCTGAGGAGGAGGAGGGATAAGACACAGGTGAGACCTATCCGGGTCCGTCCATCCATTTTCTTCCGCTTATGCCGGGTCGGGTCGGGTCGCAGTGGCAAGAAGGGAATTCCAGAAAATCCATCTCCCTGCTCATCCTGGTGGATCCGGAGGCGTTCCAAGGCCGGATGGGACGCATAGTGCCTCCAGTGAGTTCTGGGTCCACCTCAGGATCTCCCCCAAGTTTGGATGGACCTGAAAAACCTCCAAAAGGGGGGCGTCCTGGAGGATCCTGATCCGATGAAACTCTCTAAACTTGGGACCGGCCACCTCAGAAGGACGCTCATTTCAGCTGCTTCACCCTTGACCTCATTCTGTCAGATTTGGAGGTTCTGACTGTCATACCAGCTGAGGTCACGGACCGATGGAACCAACAGAACCACATCATCTGCAAACAGCAGAGGTGCGATTCTAAGCTCCACATAACGGGACAAGAGTGACAACAAGGGACAACCTTGTTGGAGTCCAACACTGAAAACCGTGTCTGACTTCCGATGACGCTAGCACCCCCCACAGGCTGGTCCAGGGGTGTGGCCTAAAAGCTCCCGCCCAACCAGGAAGATGCTCTCTTCCCGTCAACGGCCGAACCCAATCAGGGCATTCCAGACGTCCTTCTACTCAGCAGCACTTTCCAGCTCATCCTGGAGGGTTCTGATGTGTTCCCATGTCCGGATCCAATTTCATCTGCGTCCAACACCTCAGGAGAAAATTCTGGCTTCCTACCCGACAGATCCCGCCCCCTGACCGGTAAACCTGTCAGGGCGATCAATGCTATTCACTTCACCCGTCAGTGGTTGTAATGTTACGGCCGATCGGTGCGCAGCTGTCCTTCGATGTACGGCCGATGTCCGAGAGCGCGGACGTGTTTCCATCCAGTCATTGTGCGACGCACCTGCACGCCGCGCCCGACGGCGAGCTGCCACGACCAATCACCCGGGTCAGAACTCACCTCTGCAGGCGTCTCTCGGGCCGATTTACGACCTTTCGTCGATCATTACGTAGAAAATCGTCTGAGGAGTTTCTTGTAGGCGAGTTAATGAGTCGTAGAAGAGGGGGGGGGGGGCTGTTTGTCTGGGCGCCGCTTGGACATGAGCTCATTCTCACAACGTCGGCTGTGTCGCCCGTCATGGCGGCCTTCACCGACACTCCGACCGGTGTTCCTACTTCATCATCCAATGTTGTCCTAACCTATAAGGGACCGGTTCTAACACTGGGCCCAGTATGAGGTCGGCGTTAGGAACATATTAGCAGCCCGCTGGAACGCCAGGGGGGAGGGGCTACCTGACGGAAACACCAGATAGAAAGATTCTATCTTGTTTATATAAACGCCTATCCAGTTTATGGTGGCCGGGGGGGGCTCGAACCTATCACAGCTGACGTCGAGATGAGAGGCGGGGTAACACCCGAGACAAACCAACAGTCGCCACTTTACCCACAATGCATGAGTTGGGACCGTGGGTGGACGCAGGAGAGACACGGGGACAACTTGAGAACTCCACACAGAAAGGCCCCGAGGTGGATTTGATCCCCGACCCTTCCTGCTGTCAGGCGTATGTGCTGCTTAGGCTCCGCCCCCTCTGAGAACATCTCAGCACCGAGGCTTTTATGTCACACAGATATGGGATGAACTATGGAAATAACGTGAAACTCGCAAAAATGTTTTGTGTTGAAACTGGATTTTTGAAAGATTTACAAATTAAGATAAATTGTTCTTTAGTATAATTAGTATTATTTTATTCTATATTCTTTTTCCTTCTGTGTTGCAGATGTTTTTGGGATATTCTTTTGATGGTCTGGGATAAAATAAAAATAAGCCTTTAGTCTTCCGTCGTTTCCTTTTTTCGGTTATTTACGTTTGTAAAAAAAAAATGTTTTTATTTTTTCTATTTTTGGTTTCTTAACATGAATCAAACCGAAATAAATTCTATTCATTCATTAAAATTCCAGATGTGGATTGTCAGCCTCCACCTCGTCCTTGACTTACAGTTACGATCAGCAAAGAGGTCAGTCAAAAACATCAAGTCTTTAAAAGCGTAAAATAATTTTAATAAATAATATTTTATGTTATTTTTACGTCCTGTTTTTATTTTTTCTTCAAAAAACAGGAAAAATGCGTCTAAATCAGTTTTTTCAGTTGTTATATTATAATAAATTATATCAATATAATAGAATATAGATATTAATTATATTAAAAATCCAATTAATTAATTATCGACAGTTAATAAAAAAAAAATCACTTAGAAAATTACGAAATTGAAATTTTTTATTTTTTTTTAATCACATATTAAGTGTTTGTCATTTAAAAAATAAGAGCTGCCTGTCAACAAAGTGTTCTTTACATTGTTGGAAATGGTTGAAAAAATGATATTAATTGATAAAATAATTGTATTATTCTATTAATAAAATAATATTAATAGAATAAATAATATTTCATGGCAGGTCAAGGCGTTTCTTTATAACACATTTCAGCAACAGGGCAATTCAAAACGCTTCACACAAACAATCAACAACATTGTGACAAAATGCAAAAGAATATAAAGACATAATTAAATTAGAGAAAAATAAAGAAATATTAGAAAATTTAACACAAAGTTAAAAAATAAAATCCATCCAAATCAGTGTTTCGTTATTCTATAGAGGAGGATTAGAGCCACATATGGCCATTTGTTTTTTTTTAATACTGACTTTATTCTCAGTATTCAAACTTTATTCCTAGAATTCCGAATACAGAATAAAGTCAGAATTCCCAAACTTTTTATTTATTTTTTTGTTCTGAATTCCGATTTTAAACTTAAAAAAAAAATTATCTTGTAGCTGTATCTTGAGATAAAAGTTAGCATTCCAACTTCTTTTGAATTCCGACTTCAAACTTAAAAAAAATCTATCTTGTAGCCCTATTCTGAGATGAAACTCAGAATTCCAAAAAAAAAGTTATTATTCTGACTTTAAACATAAGAAAATGATTATTTAGCTCTATTTAGAGATAAAAGTCGGTATTCCAATTTTTTGTTTTTTGGAATTCCGACTTTATACTTAAAAAAATGATCATGTAGCCATTTTCAAAGATAAAAGTCAGAATTACCAAAACATTTTTATCAAAAAAAGCCACACGTGGCTCTAATTAGCTTCCGTACCGATGAATCCTTCCATACTGTTTCAAAAAAACCAAACATTTTATCGTCTTCATGACAAAATGCCACAAAAACACTCGGAGAGGCATTTAAAGGGTTAAAAACCTGAGAGCAGATTAAGGAGGAGAGGAAAGAGGGAAAAATCATTTTAAAGTTTAATGTTTTCTGGCCGATTAGAGAAGCAGACTTTTATGTCCTCAAAGAAAACCCGAGTTTCAGTTTGACTAATAACGTCCTGATCACGTGACCAGACGCCACGAGGCGTTTAATGACCCCGTGTTTAAATAAGACTTTTACTGCTGCGTTTGCTGACAAGAGAGAATGTGGGCCACTTGAAGACATTTGTGGGATTTATGAGCAGAAACTCTCCGGTGATCATTTTACTGTCAGCGCCGAGGCCTTTATTATTTACTGACCTGTTGGGTTTTAGAATTTACGGCTCTGGAGCCACTTTTCACTTTTTTAATGCAGAAATAATTGAAAACGTTAAAAAGGGAAGGTTTGTGGCCCGACTGGTGATGTACATAAATCTGAACGACGCCCTCTGGTCTGACTGTAAAAGTGGACAGTAAACGTGTCGCAGAGAAAGACGCTGAATAAAGACGATGATGTCATCCCGAGAGTAACTGAGTACTTTTACTTTTACTTCCGGGGATTCTGTGCGTACCTCAGCCACATCATCGCCCCGACAGAACATCTCCAGAAGCAGGAAGTTGGGCTCCCGGGTCTCACCGGTAGCACACTATGCCCAAAAATCAACAGAAATTCCAGGAGGTGATTGAAATCCATCAGTCTGGGATAGGATCCAAACCTGGTTCTAAGGTTCTGGGTCTCCGCAGATCCAAAGTGAGACCCGGTATCTAAACATGGAGAAGACCTGGAACCATAGTGAGTCTTCACAAAAGTCAGAGAAGATCCAATAAGTCCAATAAGAAGATCCAAAGAACTGCAGCCCTGTCTCACCTCAATAAAGGTCAGAGGTCATGGCTCCACTATTCCATAGAAACTGAGTTCAGATGCATCATGGGAGAGCGGTCAGGAGAAAGCCACTCAAAGCGGGTCTGAAAGGACCCTCAGAACTTCTGGGAGAAGCTTCTCTGGACCTAGTGTTTGAAGACTGGGGTCCCGTTCCATCTGGTGGAAACCCAAACGCACCACTCTACCACTAGAAGAACTTCGGACCCGCGGTGAAACCCGGAGGTGGGAGTGGAACCTTGTGGAGATGATTTGGACCAGGATGAACTAAGGAGAGGTTCGGTCCACCGACAGTAAGAAAAAGCCGGATAATTCTTCTGAAGGAGAATGTCAGATCATCAGTCTGAGCTGGAGTAGGTCCACCGCTCAAAAGGAATACCATTAAAGTTCTGGAGTGGTCCAGTCAAAGTCTGGACCTGAACCTGAACCTGAAAGATCACAGACCCAGACGGATCTCCAGACAACTGGAGTCCTTTGTTGCAGAGTCGCTGCTGAAGTTGGACCAACTTTTTCTGCTGATGTAGGAACCAAACCAGAACTTTGTGGTGGCTGGTTGGTGGAGCGACCCGTCTTCTGCTGAACACCATACAGGTCCATCATCTGTCTCTACTGTGTCTCTGCTCTGGAGGAGAGACGTTTCAGATCCATCTGGTCTGGGATCTGTCTGAAGGTCTGCGCCACAGAGTCCCGCTGGCAGACGCTCCGGCGGTCTCGGTAAGCCCCGGCTCTCTGCGAGGCCTCTGACGCGAGCCAGAACCGTATTCCTTTCTACTTTGGTCTCAAAACAAGTGGAGCTCTCCGGGTTTGGAGCGACGCCACACACTTTATCCACAACGCCACGCCCACTGCTGCTTTTAATAGCTCGCTGTCACACCAGCAGATTCACCCGGGAAGAACCGGACCGCCATCAGGGGCATTCGGGGGAGGCGGGGCCACGTTAACCTGAAAGAATCACACAAAATGAGAACCAGAAGAAGAAGAAGAAGAAAAGAAGAAGAGGAGGAGGAGGAGGAGGAGGAGGAGGCGACCTGAAGCATTCGGTCAACTTTCCCAGAGTCGGGACGCGGCGGCGAACTCTAACACCGTGATGACATCACAGCCGCCCTTCAGGAACAGACTTTATTTAGACGCGTGTGGAATCCCGCCTTCGGACCCGGCCGGCTGTGTTTACAGCGAGGCCAAACGGAGAGTCAGGCGTTTCTGCTGTGTGTTTGTTGGCAGCGGCGGCGGCGGCCATTTGTGGCGATGGCCGAGTTTGAGGGAGCAGAGAACCGCTCCTGTGTGGGCCTCCAGCTGGCACCCAGGAGAGAGCAGGAGGGTCCCGCTCAGGCCGGGACCCCCCCCCCGGGGCCCGATGTTGGCTACAGAGAGGAGGAGGGTCGAGAGCGAGATCATGTGACCCAAGTGGACCTGAACCAACAGCTACAAGTGCAGCAGCTTCAGGTCAAAGAGGCTGATTCTAGTCCCGACGCTGGCGTCAACCAGCGGTGGAAAGTACTCGAGTACCGGATCCTGAAACCAGATGTTTCTACCGGGAGATATGGAAGTGTAAGAGCGAAACAATGATGAGTATGATCCTCCATTTGTCGAAACCCAGTAAGGTCATCAAAAACTCAAAAATCCCTCTCCGTTCCAACATGGCCGCCTCCATACTAAAGTTCTGACCCGGTTCTAAGAAATAAAAAAGGGCTGATTCTTTTTTTTCTTTCAGCTAAAAAACACCCCAAATAAAATGTACAAAATATTCCATTTATTCCAAGAAATACCGCCTTAAACGTCACAATGGACCTTTAACACTTTCAGTTTCCTCCAGTTTTAGAAAAGACATAAAAGTCACTTCAGAACTTCAGTTGATTCTCTACGAGGGAGAAGGTGGGTTTTTTTTCTCTCTAGAAAACCCAATGTGGCGGTGCGGACCGAGACCGGTCCAAACAGTTCTGCTAGAAGTGAGATCATGAGGAACTGGAATAGAAAAAGATCTGTTTATTTTTATTACCACGATTAGCTTTTTATTTAAACAAGGAAATTTATTGGTGTCGGAATCTCATTTTCAAGGGAGGCCCGGTTAAATACGGTCATTTAAAAATCGTAAAAACGACACAAAACAACGAAAAAGGGAAAAACAAACCCCCCGCAAAAAAGCAAATCAATCAATCAACAGTTCCAGTCAGAGGATATTAGCGTAAACTAAACAAAACGCTTACAGTCACGAATCTCCGAGGAGACGAGGAAATTTAAGGATATAAATATTTCCAGGTTCTGGGAACACGATGTCCGAAAGCAGTTTTTTTTCCCGCTTCAGCTCTAACGTGTGTCTCCTGGTATCCGACCCTGAGATTTTTGTAGAACAACATCTGACGTGAGATAAATAAACTGTTGTCAGAGTCTTCAGGGAGATTTTTGATCTTTCTTTGGAGTCCGGATCCTGGTGGTGGTGGCTGATGACTCTGCTGGGGCTGATGGATCTGTGAGGACCCACTCAGGGAGCGAGAATGCCTCTAGAGATAAAACAATGAGGATTTTTGTTGATTGTCATCTTTGTCAAGCAATCAGATTTGGAGGTCGACTTTTAGGGCGTGTCCTTTGACAGGCCAGCGTACGCTAGGAAGGCGGGGGGCGTGTTCTAAGGGTAGACTGGTCAGTATTACGTATGACGACGGCGCTTCATTCATATCCTCTCTGACTGCTGGGCGCTCATTTTCAACAAATTAAGTTTTATTGAAGAAAATAGGACTGGACAGCCTCATCTGGCCTCCATGCCAACGGAAAAGGAACTTTTTAAAAAAACATTTTATTTTTATTTTGTATTTATTTTTTTTTTTTAAACAACTTGATTTAATCATCTTTAATGAAATTTTGATTTAAACGTGTTTTAACATTTATTTAATAAAAAAGTAAAAAAAGAAAAAAGTAAAATCAATTTTAAATTAAATTAATAAATTCTTTTTTTATACAGATATTAGAATATTTTAACTCAGTTTATGTGATTTCTAAAAAAATTTAAAGCAGGTTACCACCAATAATCATCTGGGTTCTTCCTCCATTCACCCTCCCATGCCGCCTTGTAGCCGGCACCCGCATCATCCGTTAGCTTGCTAGCTACACCTTTTTCAAACATCAGGTTTAATTAGCGGTCACCAAGCTAGTGGAAGTCTGTATTTTTTAATCATTGTTTAAGTAATCCTGAAGACAAGGGTAAAAGCAAAGTCTGTTAGCATGCTAGCTTATCCTCCCGTTGGCTATCTTATTAGCGCTGACAGTGATCCCCCTGTAGGAGCTCAGCTTTTCATGATGAATAAATCTGAGAACAAGATCTGAGAGGGATCAAATGGTCCAGAACAAACACACGAAAAACCCCAGGGTTTTATTATGAGCCAGAAACTGACATAAAATATGAGATATTTTACCGACATCCCTCGCGACCAAGATCATCACACAGTTTTCCAGAGGGGCATAAATTTGGGTTTTTAGAATCCTTTTTTATACTCGGCAGAGGAGATCGTAAAGACGGGAATAGATTCAGGATTCTTGCACTTCCTGTAATAACTCTTACGACAAAGAAGATATTTCAAGTTTTAAGCTTTTAAGCTTACAATAAGAAAGAATACTTGATGTATACATTTGATGTACTTAGCAGAGATATTCTTAACACAATAATGCATAATTATACTTGGCTTGTACTCACAAGTATACATGAAAAATAGTATGTGTAAAGTACACAAAATGGAACAAATGGAACTTTTTAAAAATGTTTTGCTGATATTCATTTTTTTTCTAAAATTGATATGAAATGTATTCGACAGATTTGGGTGGGAACCCAGGACCCCACCCCCCCCCTGTCAGAGCGCGTCTTCCCACTCAGGGAGGAGCGTTTGATCGGTATCAGTGGTGACGTCGCTCCGTGTCTCCAGACACCCACTCACTCCGACTGCCACGATCCTGGGTGGTGCGTTTTGTCATGTGGTGTTGATGGGGGTGCAGCGACGGTAAGCGGGGGTCTGACGGAAAAGACGACAGGGAGTCTCCACCCGCCTGCCGTCAACTCGTCGGGGATGATGTCATTTTTGACATGCTGGTTCCATGATGCGGCGCTTCGGTCATCAGAGCTGAAGCTGTCGGGAACGGCGTGGCGACATCTCTCCTCTGCGATCATCGCGTTCAAAATTCTGTCCCGAGTCACTCTTTAAAGGAACAGTTCACCCAAATATCTGGGGTCCTCAAAACGTTTCTTCAGCTTCGCGCTAAAACAACGTCCTCCTCCACAAATTAAAGAAGTAACGGGTAGCGGTTTTAGGAAACACGATTAGCATAGGGCCTAAAAACATTAACATTAAGCTAAATGTTCCATTAGCAAGCACTAATGTTAGCATGTCCAGAATGTTGCTAGGCTGCAACATTCTCCCAAACAAACACAAACACTGGGATATGCAAAGATTGATGGTTGTCATCTGGTCTAGCAGTATGTAACGGCACCTTCCTTAAACGGAATGCAAGCTAACGGGTTGAATGTCAATAGCCGAAATCTTACTTACTATTCTGCAGCCGCTAAGCTAAAAGCTCTAGCATCCATCCTGTATGAGCTCCAACATGCATGAATGGACCAACAGCGTTTACGGCTAACAGTTGATACACCTTCCTTAGACCGTATGAATGCTAAAACTTTTAGTTTAGCTTTAGGGTAAAACAATTCAGCTTCAGAAAATGTGAGAAAACAAACCACACACCTCGTCTGGTATGATTAAGATGTTATGTCATCATTTTATTAACCCAAAATTTTCATTGTAGCTGCTAAGCTAACGGTTTTCGCATGTACCTCGTCTAAGGAAGGTGCAACATAGAAGCTCGCAACACTAGACAAGATGATTACTCTCAATCTCTGCAGTGTTTTGCTCCAACCGAATAGCATGCTCGCACCTTCCTTAGATGATGTGCATGCTAATGCTTTAGCTTAGCAGCGACAGCGAAGATTTCTGCTTAAGTGGCGTCGATGACGTCTTTCCAAATGCAGAAATAATTGAAAACATTTCAAACGAGGACTTTTCTCCCTCAGACTGGCGCAAAAACACGACTCCCGGTTTGTGAAAGCACCCAGAGAGCAGTTTAAAGAACTCATTTCTTTTCTCTGGTTGGGTTTGAACTCTTGTCTGCTGGATGGTGGGCATGTTGGGATTGGCTCGGAACGCTCGGATGGGTGTGGGTCCGGTTACATTTAGGGGAATACTGGCTTTCATAAAAAAAAAAGAAGAAGAAAGAAATGTTTGCAGGTTGTAGTCAACAGCGGTTCTGTCTGAGCTGGATATTCTGCAGGATTTCATTCAAATGCGTTTTTATTAAAGCGGAGACGTGGAGAGATCTCTGTTGTTTTTATGTCTCTGAGCTGCTGAGTCCTGGTTCTGCTGAGGGGGCTGGAGCGGGGGCGGGGGGGGGGCTGTTTCTCCACATGGAGCTGTTGTTCTGTCTTCAACTAACAACTGGGTGAAACGTCACGTCGCATTAAAAGCGCCTTGATCCCGTCCTCCGCAATAATGCATACCAGAGTTCTGGAAACATCTCAAGGCTGCCCCTCGGTCCTGGCAGCGAGCGCTGACGAGGGTGCGTGAGGGTTTGGGTTTGGGCTACACACACACACGCACGCACTCACACACACACACACACACACACACACACATTCCTGAAAACGAGGCTAATACACACTGCAGCCACTCTGTCTAATGTTTAAATTGCTTATCTTTAAAGCAGAGTCGTAGTTGTGCTGCTTTCCACGTCGTCAGTGAGTGATGTTAGCGCTGATCCGCAGCCAGCCGGCCTGCTTTCTATCAGCCCGACCCAAACGGAGGTCACCTCCGCAACAATCTGCTGTTATTATTTAATATTTAGGCCCCAGGCAGCAAAGTTACGACGGCCAAACAGAAAAGATGCACAGAAACTCCTGGTCCTGTAAAGATCCTGCTTCTACTTCTGCTTTTTTTGGGGGATTTCTGGATTCTCAGTACTGAAGAAGAACCTCCATCCATCCGCGGCAGAACGTCTGAGGAGGTGTTCCACAGGGTTCTGTTCCAGGAACTTAACTTTTTATTATAATTACGTGACTTTTTCTTCTATTTGTCATCGTCATCTCCCACTAATTTATAGAAAACACCGTAAATGGCGGGACAAATTTGTAACTGAGATTCTTAGAATGTCACACGCCAGCAAGAAGTTAATGAAGAAGGAGGCGGAGCTTATCGTAGCCGTCTATGTCCGCCTATGGGTAATGTTGCGAGCTCAGGCATGGCGGTGTTGTACTTTTAGAGAACAGGGACACAAAAATGAATTGGATGAAATACAATAAAAAATATTTTAAAATAAACACATTCATGAAAAAATACAATCCCAGTAATAAAAACAATAAAATGCAAAAAAAAAAAAAAAATGTAAAAAAAGAAAAAACACAGAATAAAACCGTCACTAGAAGAAAAAAAAACTTAAATTGCTAAAAATGAATACAGCTAAAAACATTAAATGACAAATTTGGAATCAATCAAATGAAAGACACTTGTAAAATAAACGTAAAAATAGCTCCACAACTTTCAGGTGTGTTTGCATCACCTTGGTTTCTACGGACAGGTAAGACCTCAAATGTTTTATTTTCAGTGTTTGTAACATCGTACCTTTTTAATCTGTGTGGGATATCTGTGATTAAACACAAAAAAAAAACAACATTCCTTTCTTCGCCTCATTATTTTTTAAATAAAGGAGGCAAGGGATTTTACCAAAAATGGGATTTTGGCTGCAAAATACCATCTATGTCCACTAGAGGGAGCTACATGCTAACACCACAGCTACATGCTAACACCACAGCCTTTGGCTTTGACATAAATGAATGGTTATATTTACATTTTGCCCCCAGATCAACCTTCAGGCTCCCGTCAGAACGCCGTTTGCGCCTCGCCGAGGTTTAGATAACGGTTTGATAGAATAATTCCGGCAGTTAGGAGGTCATGACCGTTTAACAAAGACGGCACAATCTTATCGTCCCGTGATGATGTCAGCACAGAGACTCCGCCCACACCTCGCGCTATGTGCTTGTAGGTCGTTTTATCTGGTCTGACATCATCTATCACATGGCGCGCTGTTAGCTTAAACTGTTCTGATAACATTCATGCACGTTTCAGCTTATATCTTGATGTTAGAGCTTAGCTAATGCTATCTTAAGCTAACTCTCCAGGTACCATACTACCTGCGCAAGTGTAGGGCGTTTGCTAGCTCTTTGCTAATGTTAGCTCCAACAATAAGTCAGTCCTTAGCTGTAATTAATCAGTGATTCCACGTATTGTTTCAGCTTACAACTTATTGCGTCGTCTTAGGCAATGTTTGCTTCAGCTACAACAATTGATTTAACTGATGCTAGCAAAGCTAATGCTAACTGTAACTTAAAATTCACTTTAGCTAAACTTATACCTCTTTGCTAGGTCTTTAGCTACTGTTAGTTTATACTTATAAAGCGTTTAACTTGCTGCTAACTCTCAGCTAACTTGAGCTTAAACTCTAACACCCAAAAAGCTTCATATTTGTTAGCTTGCCCTCTGCTAATGTTAGCTGAAGCTATACATTTCCAGAGAATTTTGATTTTCGCATCATCATTGTCATTAATAATAGCTCATAGCCTATGCTAGCTTATTCTATGAAGGCTGGATGTAATGTAATAAGTTAAATTTGAACCTGATAACTTGGGTTTGAACCTG
Source organism: Lophius piscatorius (assembly GCA_009660295.1). NCBI lineage: Eukaryota > Metazoa > Chordata > Actinopteri > Lophiiformes > Lophiidae > Lophius > Lophius piscatorius. The sequence goes on along the minus strand of VRLP01006977.1, from coordinate 10,529 downwards.
CTAACTTGAACTTGATCTGACCAAATTGAACTTGAACCGGCTAACTTGAACGTGAATCAGCTAACTGGAGCATGACCCACCTAACTTGAGTTGGTACCAGTTAAACCAGATAATTCTTTGATCCAGCGGTATACGGACCCTGGCTCAGGGTCTCAGTTTGGATTTCCCACCTTGAACCCATGAAATATTCATGTTTTGTTTTTACCACCAACCAGACGAGGATCGCCTCTCTCGCCTCTCTCGCCGCTCTCGCCGCTCTCGTCTCTCGTCGCTGCCAGGCTCACCTGAGCTACAGCTAACGACATAATTGGATTGGCGGCAGCGAGTGATTGGATCCTGTTAACTTATTTCCTCTGACTCCACCCTCCAAACCATCAAGCCAGACTCAAGGCTGAAAGTCCGCAGCGTCAGCCTCGCCGAGGATTATGGGTCATTACGGGTCTCTGTTCTCCAAACATATTCCTAATACCATCATGTTCTCCTGGCATTCTGACTTCCTGTCTGTGGCTCTCAGCTTCATGTAAACGTTGGATCACATGACAAAACCTAAGTTTCATTTTATCAGAGGTTCAGTGTTTTTCTTCAAGAGCTGAGTCTCCACCGCAGCTGTGGCTTATTATTCCCTCCATATGTCCTTCAAGGCATGTGAATCAGTGTGTGTGCATGTGACTGTGTGTGTGTGCATGTGAAATGTGTGTATGCATGCGCATCAGTGTGTGTGCATGTGAATCAGGGTGTGTGCATGTAAATCAGTGTGTGTGCATGTAAATCAGTGTGTGTGCATGTAAATCAGTGTGTGTGCATGTGAATCAGTGTGTGTGCATGTGAATCAGGGTGTGTGCGTGTGAATCTGTGTGTGTGCATGTGAATCAGGGTGTGTGCATGTAAATCAGTGTGTGTGCATGTGAATCAGTGTGTGTGCATGTAAATCAGTGTGTGTGCATGTAAATCAGTGTGTGTGCATGTGAATCTGTGTGTGTGCATGTAAATCAGTGTGTGTGCATGTGAATCAGTGTGTGTGCATGTGAATCAGGGTGTGTGCATGTGAATCTGTGTGTGTGCATGTGAATCAGGGTGTGTGTGTGTGAATCTGTGTGTGTGCATGTGAATCAGGTGATATCATATATTGTATACTGTATTACATAGAATAATACTGTATTACATAGAATGATACAGTATTACATAGAATGATACTGTATTATATAGAATTATACTGTATTATATAGAATAATACTGTACTATATAGAATTATACTGTATTATATAGAATAATACTGTATTATATAGAATAATACCAGATAATACTGTATTATATAGAATGATACTGTATAATATAGAATAATACTGTATAGTATAGAATAATACTGTATTATATAGAATTATACTGTATAATATAGAATAATACTGTATTACACAGACTGTATTTACGTATTTCAAACTAACTGTCCAGAGATCCGTCTCAGCTTACGTCTCATTGCTAGCTCGTAGCTAATGCTTAGCTAAGCCTAGGAAAAAAAGGCAACAACCTGAGTCGAACAGAAAAGCCAGAGGACCTGATTCTGATCCCTGTGGAACACCTACAATACCGTAATCTTTCTCTTTTTTTTAAAAACTTTTACAGTAGTGCATTAAAACCTGCGTCTTCAGTCTTTGGATGTTTCAGCTGCAGGTTTGTCGGCCGGCGTCACACTCGTCCGTTTGACCGGAGCCACCTGGGGAAATCCCCCGTTTATTAGCGGACCATCAGTCACGGTGACAGGGTGAGAGGAGCGCGGCTGTGGTGGCGGCGGCGGCCGAGTGAGTGCAGTCAGGTGGGACACAACCGTCTCTGTCTGCAGCAGGTACGGAAAAAACAAGTGGAGGCTTTGGCTCGCGCCGCCGCTCACCTCTGCAGACCTCCCACGGCAACCGTTAAACACACAAGCCGCCGCCGCCGCCGCCGCCGCCGCAGCTGGGCTCAGGTCAGCTGCTGGAGAGTAACTGTGTACAAACAAGCAGTGTGTATAAGTACACATCGAAGGTACTTGTACTTAACCTGAGTATTTTCATATTCTGCTGGGTTGTACTTTGTACTCCTCTACATTTGTAATGTAAAGGTATTTGCTACTAGTTACTTTTTAATCATGTGGACGTAAACATCAGAGCTTTTACTTTTATATCATAATAGTATTATTACTTTTATGTCAGTATCTTTTACTTTTATACTTTTTAACTTTCATAATAGTATTATTACTTTTATGTCAGTATCTTTTACTTTTAAACTTTTTAAACTTTTATACTTAATGCTTTATTATAAGTACCGTATACTTTTATATTTTCTTTACTTTTATGTTAGTATCTTTTACTTTTATGCTTTCAAACTAGTATCCTTTACTGTTATACTTTTTTAACTTTGATACTAGTAGTTTTTACTTTTATACTTAATACTTTTATTTTAGTAACTGTTACTTTTATACATTGTTTTTTTTACTTGATGCTAGCACGAAGGTACAGTGTAGCTTTGATAGTTTAAGACTAGTGTAAGACTGATGCTAACATTTGCTAAAGCTGTCCAGAGAATGTTCCTCTTGCATTAGCTTATCTCTTAAAGCTAGCTCGACGCCTCAGCGCAGTTTTGCCGGTTTAAAACTAGCCTAAGACTGATGCTAACATTTGCTAAAGCTGTCCAGAAAACGTTCATCTTGCATTAGCATATGACCTAATGCTAGCGCGAAGCCCCAGCGCAGGTTTGCTAGTTTAAAACCAGTCTAAGACCGATGCTAACTTTTGCTAAAGCTGTCCAGAGAATGTTCCTCGTGCATTAGCTTATGACTTGATGCTAGCACAAAGGTACAGTATAGCCTTGATAGTTTAAGACTAGTGCAAGACTGATGCTAACATTTGCTAAAGCTTTCCAGAGAATGTTCCTCTTGCATTAGCTTATCTCTTAACGCTAGCTCGACACCTCAGCGCAGTTTTGCTGGTTTTAAACTAGCCTAAGACTGATGCTAACATTTGCTAATGCTGTCCGGAGAATGGTCCTCTTGCATTAAATCATGACTCAAGGCTAGCTCGACGCCTCAGCGCAGTTGATGGTTTAAAACTAGCCTAAGATTGATGCTAACATTTGCTAAAGCTGTCCAGAGAAAGTTCCTCTTGCCTTAGCTTATGTCTTAATGCTAGCACGAAGCTTCAGCGTAGTTTTGATAGTTTAAGACTAGTGTAAGACCGATGCTAACTTTTGCTAAAGCTGTCCAGAGAATGTTCCTCTTGCATTAGCTTATGACTTAATGCTAGCACGAAGCTAATGTCACATGAAGCGATAAATGGCCCCAGAATGTTCGTCCTCCAGCGTACAGCGTGATGCTAGCCATGGGCTAACTAAGCAGTAGCCGCGAGGCTGTTGGGTTGGAATGTTGGAGTCGTGTAATAAAAGGACAACCGCCTCACTTCTTTCAAGCCTCCGTCTGGAGGGAAAACTCGTTCACCTGCAGCGGCGAACAGACGGCGTTCCTGCCCTCCGTGTTTGTGGAGTACACATTTGTTGACCTCCGTGTCTGCTGGTGTTTACTCATAGCAGGTGCTGTGGATTCCCGTCAGCGCTGGAGGAGGAGGAGGAGGAGGAGGAGGGGGGAGGTTTGAGTCGAAGGTGAAAGCCGCCGTGGTTTGGGGTCTCGCGGCTCGGACCACCGTGGGTTTTGCTCGGCGGCCGCTGTGAGCGCGCTCAGAAGGCGCTCTCAGTCTCTGGCCACACACTCATCAGAGCTGACAGGTTAATGACGGGGGGGAGCAGAGCCGCTGAAGAGCCGGGCCCAGAGCCTTAATGAGGGAACACACCACAGAACCACAGCCAGCAGAACCACCGCCACCACACCACATGACCCGAGCACGGGGACGGACCCGGGGCTCAGATCCTTCAGTCAAAGTGTAAATACCACACTCTGAAATACAGCAGAGGTGGTAAAAGTACTCGGGTTCTCGACCGGAGCAGACGCACGGATACTTGAGTAAGATAGGATTCAGGTGAAAGTATCAGAACCGATTCAACTTGACTCAGTTATGAGTCCAAAAATATATACTTGAATATAATCAGCATAAAAGTAAAGAGTAGCAGCGGAAAAAAGAAAAAAAAATGTTATGTAAAAGTACAAACATGCATAAGTGTGTACAAAGTACATACAAAAATACATCAAATTAAAAAGTAACAATATGGAATATGGAAGTAGCTCTATAAAAGTATAAACAAAAGTATAAAAGTGGAAAAAAAAGTATAAATGTAAATGGTACTACTTTAAAAGTAAAAAGTGTATAAAAACAAAAGGTAGATTGTACTTGGGTACTATTAAAATATATATAATTTTTGAAGGTACTTGTATAAAAGTTAGAAAGAAAGTAGCATAAAAAAGGATGAAAGTAAATAGTACAAACATAAAAGTACAAAAGAGTATTCAAGTAAAAGGTACTAGTATAAAAAGAAAAGGTTATCAAAGTAAAAGCTTATAAAAGTATTAAAGTCATAGGTACTGGTATAGAAGTAAAAACTGTAAAAATAAAAGGATAAAAGTATACGGTAGTAGTATAAAAGTCAAAATATTTAAAGATATAAGGTACTAGTATAGAAGTAAAAAAGTATATAAATCAAAAGAAGCGACTAAAAAGTTCTAAGAAGAATAAATACTCCAGTAGAGTACAAATACCTGAAAACTCTACTGACGTACAGGATTGAAGTATTTCTACTTCGTTACTTCCTGCCTTTGGTTTGCGATCTGCAGCGACACGATATAAAACGCTTGCTGTCGTACAATTCGTCGTAAAATGACCCCAGATGTCGGAACGGACGGAAACGAGAAAAATGAACCTCCGCTTTCCGATGAATCTCGAAGTAAAACACGACAAAACGGGCCCGAAGTCTAATTTTATTGGCAGTTTGAGATCCTGTCTGCACCAGAACCAGAACATGCCGGCTGCTGTTTTCACATCTGCGGTCCTGACACGGACAGAACCCACATGACGCTGAGTCATGTTGCTGTTGTGGTGTTGTGGTTACCGGGCGCAGGGTGAAGCCGTCGCCTCCATGGGCGGGTTTGGCGGCTGTCAGCAGCGCCGCCAGGCCCGTTACTCGCTCAAACCAGTGTGTAAAACACTAAACGGGCTCAGCTGCAGCGAAGAACCGCCGAGGGTCGGCTGCCGGCGGCTACCGGGAGGAAGATCCACTCGCCCCGTCATCGCCTGGAGAACCGGACTCAGCGACGACCCACCGATCCGAAACCTGACTGGATTTTGTTTTATAAATCTGGGTGTCGTCGGCATAAACGTGATTCTGGATTTTGTGGGTTTGAAGAAATAATCTGAGCCAGTGGCAGCGTTTATATGCTCAACAGTAAGGGGCCAAGGATGGGGCCCTGGGGGACACCAGGAGTTAAAGGGGCAACCGAGGAGGATTGGAGGATTAGCCATGGCTCTATGGAGTAGAATATGAGCGGCTGTGTAGCGGTTCTGTTCAGGCCCGTGATCCGGTAGCATTTCATGATCTACCGGATCCAAAGCCGAGCTCAGATCCAAAAGAATAAAAACTGAAGTGTCATCAGAATCAGAGGTCAGAGGTCAGATCCTGTCATGATGGGGGTCGGATCAGGAGCTCCAGGAGACGAGGGTGAATGACATGCTAACATTTATGCTAAAACGCAACATTTGTCGGATTAAAAAACATTTGTTATTATGCTGAGATGCATCAAACATCATAGAGACACTACAGCTTTATCTTAACGTCACAGAGACACTAGAGCCTCATATTTACATTTCACAGACACTAGAGCCTCATCTTTACATTTCACAGACACTAGAGCCTCATATTTACATTTCACAGACACTAGAGCCTCATCTCTACATTTCACAGACACTAGAGCCTAATTTTTACATTTCACAGACACTAGAGCCTCATCTGTACATTTCACTGACACTAGAGCCAAATCTTTACATTTCACAGACACTAGAGCCTAATTTTTTACATTTCACAGGCACTAGAGCCTCATATTTACATTTCATAGACACTATAGCCTCATATTTCCATCAAACAGGGACAAGAGCTTCGTCTTTACATCGCAGAGACAGGGACACTAGAGCGCTGTCACTATAACACAGAGGTACAAGACCATTTACCAGACACTTGTCTCTAGACCAGGACGGTTTTGGTTCGACTCAGGAACCAGTTCTTCTTTTGCGCCACCTTTAACAGAAACTTTAAAGGTTATTTTTGGTTGTTTTGGTGTTTCAGGGGTCCTTAGATATGGTGGAGACCTTCTCTCCGACTCTCCTGGCTGAACGCCGCAAGTGATTGGTCGTTAGCGGACGGAGTTCACCTGGTGTCAAAGCTCCGGTCCTGCAGCTGAGGCCCGTCCGGTTAGCGGTCCGGTTAGCGGTCCGGTTGAAGGAGTTATTTTAAGGAGCTCTCTCTCCTGGTCACATTATTCATCAATAAGCCGAGGAATGCTCCCACACAAAGGTGCGACTGTGCTGACTCTTATTGCAGTTGGCGTTTGCGGGAGCCGGCGCTGCTCCGGGTGGAGATCGGGTTTCAGCAAACACGATTTTTTTTATGTGCAGTCATGTCGTATTATGAAATAACGTTAAACGCCTGGCAGAGATGAATCTAATTAGAGGCGGGAGGATGGTGGAAATGTTAAGTTGCCATAATACCACCACAAACAGACAAGTATCCATGCAGGCCTCGCCTCTGCAGAACCCCGGGCCTGGGCCTGGACCCGATGCCGAGCCGCAGAGCGGAGCCGCTCTCTAACCGGCAATCAGCAGCGAGGGCCGCCGGCCAGCGCCACTCACACGTTTACAAGCAATTAAAAAGCAATTCATCACCCCCTCCTTAAAGGTGCCTAACCACAGCCTCGAAGTCGCCCGGTCTGCGGTGGACTGGAAGTTCTAAACGTCTGTGCAGAGTGGACGAGCTTTTAATGGAGTCAGCAGCACCGGTCCAGAGCCAGAGACAGAACCAGCAACGCTGAAATACCAAAACAGACTGAACACAGGCGCTGGGTCAAAGGTCGACATCATGATCGGATTCCTCTTCCACTTCCTATTCCACTGGTCCACATACACATCATTGCATCACAGAGACACTAGAGCCCCGTCATTACATCACAGAGACACTAGAGCCCCGTCATTACATCACATAGAGACTAGTGCGCCATCATTTAATCACAGAGGCACTAAAATCCCGCCATTACGTCAGAGAGACACTAGAGCCCCATCATCACATCCCAAAGAGACTAGAGCCCCATCATTACATCAAAGAGTCACTTAAGTCACATCATAATATCAAAAAGACACTTGAGCCATGTTATCACATCATAAAGACACTAAAGCCCCGTCATTACATCACAAAGACACTAGAGTTCCGTCATTACAACACAAAGGTAATAACGTCACATCTTTACATCGCAGAGGCACTAGAGCCATGTCACTATATCCCAGAGGGACTACAGCACCGTCATTACATCGCAGAGGCACTAGAGCCATGTCACTATATCCCAGAGGGACTACAGCACCGTCATTACATAACAGAGACACTAGAGCCACATCCTTACGTAAATTGAATGTTTTCTGTTGTAGGAAGACCCTTTCGTATTTCAACCAGCAGAGAAGCTCTCTTCAGTTTGAGCGTAATGACCCTTTAAAACCTTCAGCGCCGGATCTCAGAGTCTGTGAAATATAAAAACTATCCAGACCCATAACTCTGACCGAACAGAACAAACTACTTCATTAAAACCAAGTCCTCTTACGAGCGTTAGTGACTTTCGTGCTCTGCTGCTGACAGATGGCGGTCAGACCGTCTGCTCTCCCTCGCCACAGGTCACTCCAGCCCATCAGACCGAACGCCCCTCATCACTAAAGTCATCTAAACATAACAACCCGCCCACACCCTCCACTCACTGCTCACCCATTCATTCTATCAAAAAAAATCACCTCATTTGGGCGGTCGGGGACCAGAGCCACCCTTCAGGGACCAGTTTGGCTCCCGGTCCAGAACCACACCGTCACTTTTTCCCCCCAATGTAAAGCTGAAAAACACCAGGCTCCGCCCCTCCACCGCCGGACAGTGGAAAAGTTACACACTCACTGACACCTGGTTTCAGGGTCGGACACTGGATGTGATCCCGCCTCCCCCGTCAGAGCAACACTATAAACAAGGACCTGCCAAGGTCTACCTGGACCTGAGGAGCTGCTGCTGAGAACCTCCACAGGCTTAATGACACCTTTATTAGTCATCTGCTCAGACGACCCTGGTGGCAACGCTCTGGAAACTCTGGATCAGCCAGGCCGCTGACTAACGCTGTGTTTACATACCACTGAGGCCCGACGCCGGGAGGGGGGGGGGGGGCGCTGAGGTCCAGTGCTGCTGAGAACCTTCAGGCCTTTATTTAACTTTATGCATCAGGTGCAAACATGACAGTTATATAAATATATGAGAGATGGATGACATCATCTTGAAGATCTACGATGGCTTGTGACGGCCAGATTTGGAACCCCAAACTGAACAGACACTACAGCCAAGTCTAAACCGAAAGAGACACTAGAGCCGTGTCTGAAACTGAAGAGACACTAGATCAGTGTCGAAAAAAAAAGAGACACTACAGCCATTTCTAGCATCCTTATGCCTCTGTAATGAAATGATGTGGCTCTAGCGCCTCGGTCATCTAATGGAGGCTCTAGCATCTCTGTGATGTTATGACATGGCTCTAGTGCCTCTGTGATGTAATTGCGTGGCTCTTGTTTCTCTGTGATGTAATGAATTGGCTCTAGTGCCTCTGTGATGTAATGGCGTGGCTCTAGTGCCTCTGTGATGTAATGGCGTGGCTCTAGTGCCTCTGTGATGTAATGGCGTGGCTCTAGTGCCTCTGTGATGTAATGGCGTGGCTCTAGTACCTCTGTGATGTAATGGCGTGGCTCTAGTGCCTCTGTGATGTAATGGCGTGGCTCTAGTGCCACTGTGATGTCATGGCGTGGCTCTAGTGCCTCTGTGATGTAATGGCGTGGCTCTAGTGCCACTGTGATGTCATGGCGTGGCTCTAGTGCCTCTGTGATGTCATGGCGTGGCTCTAGTGCCTCTGTGATGTAATGGCGTGGCTCTTGTTTCTCTGTGATGTAGTGAATTGGCTCTAGTGCCTCTGTGATGTAATAGCGTGGCTCTAGTGCCACTGTGATGTCATGGCGTGGCTCTGTGGTCTCACACATTTGTCCAACCAGTTTGAAGCTCTATTTAGACACGCTAACTTATTAACTGATCTACGCATTTCAAGATTTGTCGACTGAATGACAGATCTTTGTGGATCCTCTACCCATTTATTGATTTGAGTAAAGATTTACAAATTTGTGTTGGATCTACCAAGACATGGTTGTTTACGTTTATCAAAAACATTTATACTTCTGTCTATACATCTTTCAGAGTGGTACACACCTTTACAGATTTGTCTCCACATTTACAGATTTGTCTCCACCTTTACACAAATTGTACACATTAACAGATTTTACATATTTGTTTACACATTTACGGGTCCATACTTTTACAGATCTAGTGGCAGGAAACATGGAATCATGGGGGAAGATTGGTCTCGTAGCGTTGTAGCGGGCCTCCTCATGTTGATGGTGGCGTGGTTGACGTCCTCTGGCACTGAGAGCGCCGGACTCAGATTCTTATAACCTGTGACACGTTGACACCATGAAACGCCAAAAACAGAGAGAGAGAGAGAGCGAGAGTGAGAGAGAGAGAGAGAGAGAGAGAGAGAGAGAGAGAGAGAGAGAGAGAGAGAGAGAGAGAGAGAGAGAGAGAGAGAGAGAGAGAGAGAGGAGTCGACCTCTACCAGTGAAAGCTGAGATCATTTTTCTGGTAAGATGTTTATTTGATGTGTCACATCATCGTGGGTCACGCCAGTCAGCCTGGCGACGGCGGCGGAGGACTTCAGGGTCCGGTTTGGACCCACACCGCTCTGAATCATCCCCGGAACGATCGTTTGATCTTTGAGTGATTTCCTTTCAAAACACAGGCTCACAATTTGAAAGATTTCAGGCACTTGTCCCGCCGGCTATCACAGCTCTTTCCTCTGACCTCATCTTACTTCACCTAACCTGACCTAACCCCACCTAACCCCACCTAACCTGACCTAGACCCCCACCTAACCCCACCTAACCTGACCTAACCCCACCTAACCTGACCTAGACCCCCACCTAACTTAAACTCACTGAGCCTGGACTGTTTCACTATGTGAACCTGGACTGTTTCACTATATGAACCTGGACTGTTTCACTATGTGAACCTGGACTGTTTCACTATATGAACCTGGACTGTTTCACTATATGAACCTGGACTGTTTCACTGTGTGAACCTGGACTGTTTCTCTGTATGAACCTGGACTGTTTCACTGAATGAACCTGGACTGTTTCACTGTATGAACCTGGACTGTTTCACTGTGTGAACCTGGACTGTTTCACTGTATGAACCTGGACTGTTTCACTGTGTGAACCTGGACTGTTTCTCTGTAT
>VRLP01006976.1:0-24688 GCA_009660295.1 Lophius piscatorius | reverse complement strand
CTCTCTCTCTCTCTCTCTCTCTCTCTCTCTCTCTCTCTCTCTCTCTCTCTCTCTCTCTCTCTCTCTCTCTCTCTCTCTCTCTCTCTCTCTCTCTCTCTCTCTCCCCCTTTGTCTGTGTCCATCTCTCTCACCAGGTGTGAGCTCTCTGGAGACCATGCTGGCTCATCTCTTCTCTCAGCTGATAGTCATCACTGTTCAGATCCTTCTGCTGCTCCTCTTCATACTGCTCGTCTTCAAGGTTTGTTATACGCAAACACTCTGCTGAAAAAAATGAAATGATTGATCAGGGAAAAATGTCCAGTACGACACACGATCAAAGGTGCTGTCATGAGGACTGACGCCTAACAACACGAAGGTTGTGGGTTTGATTCTGGACCTGAGGCTTTTTGTGTCTGCTTGGGTTTCCCTTCAGGTACCTTCAGCCTCCTCTTACAGACAAATGAATCAGTGACTTTAAATGACTTATAAGCACATATTGGAGCATTAATGTTTGTTTGTGTCTGTGATGAACCTGAGACTTGTAGACTGAGTCTTGTTAAATGTAATTTGGTAAAGGTTCCATCCCCCTCGCCATCCCGTGAGGGGTTATAGGTTTTAGAAAATGGATGCATGGATAAAAGAACTAATAGAAACAGAGACCCAATGATAATTTGATTTAAATAAACGGCAATGACTGTGTACGATTTTCAAGCTTTTAATTTCACACGCTTTCTATTTTTTTCCCGTTGAACCACTTATCTTGATTATAAGGCCAATACTTACTTGTAACAACAGACAGCAGAATGAGGGATGTTTTACCTTTACTCAGACCACCACACTATCAAGTCATTAAAATGATGCCTGAGGTAAACACATATGATGACATATGTAATTTAACTGAGGGACCCATTGAAAGACCAGATAATCCAACATGGCTGCTGCATTCCTTATCTTTAATTGAGAGTTTGACAAGTCTAAGGTTATTGTGTCACAACCCTCGCAGGTTTACCTTGCTAATTTGCATTTTAACTATGTGGTTCCCAAAACTCTGATTTACCAACTTCATACTGGAGTCATTGTTGTGTTTACAGTAATTCATTTTCACCGTAAACAGACCTTGATTTTCCAAGATGGTTCTGTATCATATGGAGGAATATGGAGGTCAGCGGGGTGAGAACTACTGCTAGAACAATGAACCGTTGGTAACATGGGCGACTGTGTCTCATTGATTTTCTATAGACATGTGTATGGAATCAATGCTGGGGGAAGGCTCTCAGACAAGAGAGGCTATCATTTGTTGTGTGTGTGTGTGTGTTTGTGTGCGTGTGCGTGCGTGAGGGTTGGTGGGTGTTAATTAAGGGGCTGAAGTCCAAAGAGACCACTGTTACTTAAATGACTTCCTGCATCGGCGGTATCCAGGGACATATCCAGGGATTGCTGTAGCAACCGACTAGTCATGTGGCCTCTCTGTGCGGGTCTATTTTTGCATGTTGTCAAGGGAGACAGATAGTGTCTGAACACACAAAGCACAAGTGCACACACACCAGTCTTAAGATGCCAGCAGAGTCTACACAGTTTCATAATCACCTTAAATCATCTTGATAGATTTTTTTTTCTTTTTCTGTTTTTATTTGATTTGGAAACATTCAACGCCCCTGCTCCACTCACTCACTCACACCCACTGATAGACTCAATCAGCGATGATCATTTCTTGTGGTATTTTTGGCTGAAGATCAGTGCAGGACTTCAGAGCATTTCTATAAACAAATATTTATCTCCTTGTGCCCTTCATCTGAATTCTCTTTATCTGGTCTATCTTTCTTTTTGTCATGTATACTCATGTTCTATGGAACAACATTGCTTTCCTATAATGTTGTCGGACTCCTGATGGATTTAATGTCCCTTATATTGCATACATATTTTTTGTAATAACATGGTGACTATATCACCAACAACAACGGATGCTGGTAGCTGCTAGTAGCAGCCTGCAGCCCTTATCCTGGAGCAGGGATTGGGAGCTGGTTTTAGACCAGATTGTTTCTCACTTATAGTCTTCATCACCACATGATGATGACTGAAGTCACTTCATGTGAGGCTTTTAACACAGCTTTTGAGTCACAAACTATATTTAAAAAAAAACAGTGAAGACACTGTTTCAGATTTCTGTCTACAATAGAAAGCTAACAAGCTTTATACTAATGTTGTTTCACGCTCCCGCCAAAGAGGGAATATGTTGTTGTATATAAATCTCAATTCACCCTAAATTATATTTTTACTCAGCGTGTTGCTCAAGGACCTTATGACAGCAGGCGCAGTCCAGGCCTCGAACTGCCAACTTTGTGATTGGGGGACCACTCTACCTCATGTGCAACAGACCGAAGATGTGCCTCATATAACTGGTCTCTCAAATAAGCTTATTTCTGTAAAAAAAAAAAAAAGTCAACTATAATTGTCAAGCTGACATTGAAATAATAGTTATCCATCAATTGAAAAAGTGGTTTATACCCTTTTCACATTTACATTAAAAAAGATCATTTGTATTTTGTACAAATGATGTATTTTGATCATTTGGATTGTATTTGCTAACTACTACTCAGAGTATTAGGTAGCAGACTCAGTGAACAGAGCCTTCAGTGCTCCGCATGACACTCTTTTTTTATGTTTTCTTTACCACTTATCATATGTCAGTGTGTCTACTACACTGTTAATATGTGCACTGGCTGGTTTTGATCAGGATGGTCTTTTGTAAAATTTTGAATCTCAAAGAGATGTTTTTCACCTTTAAATAAATGTAGAACAAAATAAAAAAAGATGTGCTCGTTAAATGTTCTCATTCTTCTATCTCTTTCTCTCTCTTTCTCTCTCCACAGATGCCCAATGAGGGCTCCTTGCTGCTGGTCATAATTCTAATTGTGCTGCAAGGTGTCGCCGGCATTTCCTTTGGCCTCGTCATCTCTGCCGCGATTGACGACGAGCAAAGCGCCAACCAGGCTGCACTGGGCATCTTTTACCCCAACCTCATGATCAGCGGTGAGGTGTGCTGGACGAGGGTTTGACCAGGGAGACTGATTGTTGTCTGTGTTATGTGTAAACTAGGTGTAGGTGTATATGACACTGCAATGGGGTTTTCTCCAGTGGAAGTGTGTCCTAGAACTCTGAATTTAACATTTTAACTATAATCATTAAGCCATCCCATAGAATATATGGCTGCATTTGTTAGGCTCAGAGTTGTGGCATGGACAATGAATTTGATCTGTTGACACTCCCATTATTTGACATATACAAAAAGCAGGTAATTTATTAAGATGCATCAACAGTTTAACAGTCTATGTATTAGATCCATATTGACAAAGAGTACATTCAGGGGGATTGTTTGTACAACGCAGGCGTTTTGGGGCCTTTTGGATATATACCATTGCTGTTTCTAGAGGTCCTCCTTGTAAAATCACTGTGCATATTTGAATGGGATAGATTTTGGTATTTTTCAGGGGATCAATCATTTGCATTTTTGTGAACTTCAAACGCCTAAAGATCTTTACTTAATGTTAATTTACGAGCTACTCTGGGACTGTTGATCATGCTGCAACTCGCCAACCACAAGCCTGGGGACAAACTTTATCTGATCATGAGGATCCTCCTGTATGACTGACAGCTGCTTAATAGATATTACAGTGAGGTTTATTGTTCCTCAGCTGTTGTTTCAGCATGTCAGGACTGAACGTCGAACCTCATTTCATGTTTTAAGGTTTTTTTTCTCGCGGCGTGTTTGTACTACCTCTCCTGTTTTGAATGTGCCGAGTAAAACAGGATAAAAACAAGAGAAACCTGAGATTTGTTGGGAGTGATAATCAATAGAGAACATCCAACAGGAGTAGACGACGTCTCACAGAGTATCCTATACTTCAGGTATCATCTGGCCTGTGGAGTGTATCCCATATCCTCTCCGCTACCTCAGCCTGGCTCTCCCTCAGACCTATGCCTCAGAAGCAATCCGCTGTATCATGTACAGAGGTAATGCACTCTCACATGTTACACAACACGTCATTGGTTTCATAATGTTTCGGGTTGTGGCGTGTACTTAGGGTGTGCTGGGCAAATACGCATGCACTGAGCTCGGATTGTTATAAACAACATGACCGAAGCTTCAACCAGTCTAAATCATTAATTAGCTCTCGATCCTATGCAACCCAGCTTCCTGGAATGTGGGGTATTTCGGTTTTGCTCTTCCACTCTTTCTCCTCATGACCTCCTTGTTTCTAGACAAAGAAAACTGATGACAGCCCCGAGCTCCCGCCGTGTTACTTGATATGCGCCGAGTACAGGAAGTCAGTGGAGACATTTCCTGTTTAAGAAGCTTATCGCGGAGGTGCTGGGGCATATGAGACATGGGAAGAAGTCAAGGGTGTCCGATTTCAATTCGGGGCAAGAACTGAAACTTTTCGTTGCACTTGCATCCCGCCACATTCACTGATTCACTTGGTTTCAAGTCACATCCTACACATTCTTTACATCCTGTTTATAGATGCTGTCCAGACACACCGCCTGTGTAAGGATAGGTTGTGTGAGCATTATTAGCTATGTTGGTGGTTGTTTTTTCCCCTGGGATTGAGCTAGGAAAGCTCTTTTACCTCTTTTTCCAGGCCTTACACTTAAAAGATTAATAAATTATTCAAATAGGATCCTCCATTTCTTGAAAAACCGCTGTACAGAATGCAATGAAATTTTACACAGACTTTTTAAAGCCTCTCAAGGTGTGCATCTTGTAATTGGTTCCTTCTGTTTGCCTATTTTTACATTTTTAGGCACATTTAAACTCTTTCATGTCATCTGCTTCACCTTCAGATTTTATAGGTTTTCAACAATTCCTCAAAAATAGCCAGACAGAATTCAGTAAAATTTCAAGACATGCTTCGCAGCAGCCCAAAAGATCTTCATTTCATAACTGGTTTCTTAATTTTTGGAACTTAGACAATTGTGTCAGTCTTTACCAAACCAATATATGGTCCATCAACGTACCAAACATTTAGTTTTTACAGTAGCGAAACCATATTTGTCCTTGAACACAATTTTGTAGTTTTAAATCCCATCATAACCCCTACAATAGGTTTACTCTAATAAGTAAAATAAAAATTGGATTAATAAGTAAATTGTATTTTCAGTACTAATATTTAAATCGTATTGTTAGCTGAAAACAGCAATCGTGTTCTATGTGAGCAGGGATATTGAATAAAGGACAAAAACCACAATTTGTGCGGTTGAAACAAATCAGTCGTCCAGCTGAAAATACGGCGAACGAAATACAAAAGAAAGATAAAACAAAACAAATATATTCGGTTACTTGGTTCGATTGCTATCACAAAAACACTAGATGAACTCGCTGTGTGCTAACAAAAAAAAAAAGGTTTCCCAAATGTACTCAAATCTTTTATGTCTATTAGTTCCACTTTCATTTCTATCTATATTTAGTTAGAATTATTTTGTGGGACTAGACATAATAGAAAGAAGTAAAGTATATTCAACAAATCCTTTCCTCAGTGAGTTGGCTTGTGTAGTTGACTGCTTGCTGACAAAATATGGTTTGTCATGAATTTATTGATGGATTGTTAACATTTAAAATGTAACATTTGAAAAATCAGATACTGATTGCACTGAACTGTCTTTATACGGGCAATTATTCACCTCCAAAGTATTTTCCACGGATTATTTAGCCGAAAAAATCATTCAAAATGGTCTTTTTGGGGGGGAAATAGGAATTTGAGAACCTATGTATTAGTCAATATTCAACATTTAACAAGCACCAATCCCCAATTGTTTGCAACCTGTCTCCAGATTGGGTCCCACGTCTCTAGATACTGAATGTAATTATCTGTCCTACAGGTTGGGGGCTTTCTCGGTTTATGGTGTGGCGAGGCTTCGCGGTCACCCTGGGCTGGAACACCTTCTTCCTTGTCCTGGCCACCGTCATCTTAAAGATGAGGACATGAAAGCGTTTTACCTAAAACCGTCTTCAGCCCGGAGGCTAGAATGAGGCTCAGGAGGCAACGGTTCACCTGGGCCTCCTGGACTGGGGCAGCAGAGGGCAGGAGGAGGGAGGGATCACTGTGGTTAAATGGAGATTCAGATGAGGTTATGCATCGGTCTCCCTCCTCTAACGTCTCTCTCTCTCACATTCTTAAACAAACACAAACCAGTCAGAATTTCAGAAAGCTGTGCACAGGCACGCAGAATAGGACAGGGTTATACTTGTTAAGTGTAGATATAGTTAGTCCTATAGTTAATCGGATCTGCAATTTGTTGTAACTCCTCACCCTCTGAATGAACCACGTACAAACTCAGGTTTTTTATTTATATTTTCCCTTAATACTGATGGAGAGATCTGGTGTTAACATTTAGAGAATATAGAGAAATTTATAGAAAGCTATTTAGTATATATATAATCTCAAGAAATTGTATCAGAAAAGGAACAGGCACAACAAAATCATTTAAAAATGTTTTATTTTCACTCACTTATAAGCAGGCAACTGAGGAGATTATATGATGTGGGATCTAAGATGACTATCTGTCAGCAGTGAGGCATCCCATAGCAACGGCATCTTCTCCAATGTTTCCCTAAAAATCCCTTATTATGTTGAGATTTACGTCCTGTCTGATGTGTGACAGGAAGGTGCTAGCCATCCATATTGATCTCAGTTCAGGTTGATAGGGGCATCAGTGTTTCAGCCACGCTTCCCCTATGGGAAAACAAAAGTGGGTTTTAAAGAAGGTGATGGGAAGTATTAGTTCTTTGTCGTTTTTTTTTTTATCGCACCCCACTTTGCTGGACAGGGTGGAGGCTGTTGTAAACAATAATCCTCTTTAAGCCGTCTGCATCCATGCAAAACATTTTTCTATTTTTTAAGCTTTTTGTTTAGGATTCGACCACCAACGTTAGCACAGAGTAAAAGCACACAGGAGAAATGCGGTCTTTGATTATAAGTGTCCTGCAGATGTGCCTTTTAGATGTTCTGGTGTGCAGGAAAAGGGAAGAAAAATAATGAATTGAGGAAAAACTATGAAATTAAGACTGTCAAGCTGTATAGCTGTGAAGGATCAAAGTTGGAAAGAAAGGACTAATTTTAAGTTTTAAAGGCTTGATTTTATGTTTTTTGTAAGAAATAGGGTTGGTTACATTGTTTTCTGTTATTGGATAATTTTAAAGAAAAACACAAGAACGGTCGGCCATTCTTTAAACAGTGAGCAATTTTTTTCCCTGTATTAATTGAGTTTTTTGTGTTAATGTATAAACAAACGTGAAACGATACTTTAAAAATGAAGGATTAAAAAAAAAAGGATAGCGAATTAGAAAGAGAAAGATTGTACTGTTAATAATAACCAACATCCTTTGTGTTTATTTACATTTAAAACAACCATATAAAGACAAACAGCTTCCCAACCTAAGTCCTTGAACTTAGATTTGTTAGAAGCTAACAAATCTAAGTACTGGCAGATCCTTGTATCTAGTCCAGCACAAGGAAATATTCCAGCACAGAAACTCATAAAACCACAATATTTTTATCGAATTTTGGCTCTTACACACATAAGAATAAGATATTTTACACAGCAGTTTATCCAGTTTATCCGAGCGTCGGTCTGTGAGGCTTTTCAATACATTGCAACAGGTGGAGAGGTTTATTTTTTAAGTTTAGACTTTACTCTTTCCCTCGTAATCATATTCGCACACTTAGGTTATAGCTATTTTGCGTCCAATCATTTTTTGTAAGCATTCCAAAAACTTGCAAAAACAGTTTAAAAATGTACGGTAAGTTTGGACAAAAGAGTTTGTCTGTATTAGTAGACAGTTTTAACGTTGAGCAAAAATGGGCCTTAAGGGGGTTTATATTGTTTGCAGAGGCTTGTTTTACCGCTGCCAGAAAGCAAGTAAGGATATTTCCCAAAATTCTTTACTGTTCATTTCAAACTGAGATATCCACTCTTACATGTTGTGCCAATCTGATAAAAAAAATGTACAAACATCTGGATGCATACCTAATATATCAGAGATTATTTTAATACCCGCTGCACACGTTTACCAGCATGTGTTTAGATATGTGGGGAATGTTCTCGCTATCTTGTAGCCGCCATGGTACGTGTTGCAGCGCTATTTCCAGTCTTATTAATGTATTGAAGAACTAATGTGTCCATGAGCTGGATGAATAATGAGTCCTTGAATCCCTCTGGTAGATTTGCATTGGATTACATTATAGTCCTGTCAGGAAAGGAAAGCTACAGAAATCTGCTACTGCTGCTTTGCTCTACGTTCATCAGTGTTTCTGCATATTTAAGGGAAATTGTGCTCAAATTTGGTAGAAATATATGATCGCAATGGACTCAACTGTATTTTGCCAAACTGTGAGGATATACTGTAGCTGCGTTTATGTACTGACTTTGACAGAAAGATGAAGATTAATCCCACAGTACCTCTGTGCCTCAATTGTAAAAACTGCCTACATGAAATGATGTGCATTATTTGGTAATATTGTGAATAGACTTTTTATTTTATGTTTTGGGGGCAATTTTGATATTGTAATTGGTCACATGTTGTTTTTTTCTTGAATAACAATATCCAAATCTCATCTTCATTTCCCTACTACTACAGAATCTAACTACAAACCTGCTGAACTCCTTGATTGTTGCTACCATTCCTTCTCTGATAGTTGTGTTTTGTCTGGATTGGGCTTGCTTGACAAAAAGACTATCTGATACCAGTTTTGGGGTTGTGAGTTTAAATCTGATCAAAGCTTATTGGGCTTTAATGATGAATATGAGTCTAATACCCTCATTACTGAAGAAGTTAATACTTATTATATCCTTTCATTATGTTTCTCTTCAAGATGCAATCACAAATGTGAGCAGCAGTATTTATTACTCATTCTGGTTAACGCTGGATGCTGCGGAAAGTTTATGTTGTCAGGATTCCCACTCCGCTCCAAACTTCAATCAACTACCTTCGCCCTCTCTCTCCAAAGAGGCGGGTTAAGCAGTTTACACTCCTGTGTTGTGAAAATGCATGCACTGTGATAGCAGACATTCTTAAATGAAGTTCTGTTCATGGAATTTGAAATAATAAAGCCTTTGGAGAAATCCTCATCGTGTGTTTATTCTGCTGTGCCAGATTTGAATTGATAGCAAAGTACGAACACCCCCCACAGTCCCCTTGGTTACGTAAACACCTGCAGGCTATAGATGACAGATTTATTCAATGACATCATACGTGCTTGAATCACTGTGTTGCCTTTTACCATGGTGATGCTAACCTCGCAGCCCTCTGTGTCTAGATCTCCAATTGACTGTTTGAACTCTGTGTGAGAACTCTTTGCATGTGTGTGCTGCCTTATATAATATACAAAGTGTGTGTGTGTGTGTGTGTGTGTGTGTGTGTGTGTCCTCTGGGGTTTTTTTTGTTCTCAGGTAGTGATGCATTTTTTTGTGGCCAGTATGTTCACACAAGTGAATCTATTTAAATGTGTGATTTTGTAAAAGCGCATGTTTCTATCTTCTCTATAGTATCTGCTAACTGCTGATGTTTATAAGACTAAAACGGTTTATATCTGTCATATAAGAAAAAACTAAATACATGAATGAATGCAGAAAAATTAGATCAACTATGATCAATTGGAGCAAACTGTACGTTACTTGCTTTTTTTAAAGGTCAAAGTTTGAGGTAAAAATAGAAATTGATTGAAATCAAACATTTTTGTATAAATAAATCCAAATAAGGACAATAAGTCATTACAATGCACCTTATATCTTAAATTAATTACTTAAATTGTCCTAAAATTTTGATTAAATGTGTTCTGTTAAATTCAGTCAATATACATTTTGTCCTCAAAAACTTTTTTGCATTCACTGAAAAATGCAGAGATTTGATGTTCTCAATGAGATGGATAGATGGATCAGCGGATGGATGAATGGATGGATCGATGGATCAGTGGATGGACGAATCGATGGATCAGTGGATGGATGGATGGATGGATGGATGGATCAGAGAATGGATGGATCAGTGGATGGACGAATCGATGGATCAGTGGATGAACGGATGGAAGAAAGAAAGAGATTGCAAATATACATCCCCCTTTTGGGAGAAGACTCTGAAACATCTGGGCTGTGAAATATTTATTAACCATTGCTCAGATAAATAGCATATTTATCCGGGACTATTTTCAGATGGTGATTAATATGTATTTTATTTACAGCTGCAGCAGGAGACAAAGTGAAACTGTAGTGCCTTCTGCACTAGTATACTGTTGTGGCTCATCAACATCTGGACATTATTTCAACAGTTCTTTGAAACAGCTGAATAACATAAAGCTCAACATCAAGACATGTTTATTGATTAATTGAAGATTTGTTCAGTTATTTTCATGGGATTTTTTGGACTTACACGAACCTCACTAGTGCATAGTTGTGCGGTGTGCATATTCTATGTATGAACATGCATGCTGATCGTACAGTGTGTTCTCACCCTGTGTACGATAACTTCCCCTGAGGGGGGCAATGCCTGGGGGGATCACAGCCAGCTCAAAGCAGGTTTCCAACATGTATCCGAACTCCCTGCAGGCGTGCAGAGCACATCTTCTCATCTGTCCTCCATTACCATTTCTGTCAAGACTCAAAATGGAAACTACTTTCACCTGCATATGCAGAAAGTCCAACACATGCTAATTCTCCGGTTATTTTTTAGCTACAATTGTGAAAATCACACAGCATTTTTTTTATATTTGTGCTCAATTTTGATCATCTGTATACTGTCATTACTGTCTTTCAAATAATGCCACGATACGCCTCATAGGGGACCGACTTGAAAACAGATATTTTCTCTTCAAGGAGGGGTTGTCATTAAAATGCTCTTTGAGTTTCATGTTCAGTGAGAGTCTGGTTACCTTGAGCCAATTACAGTGATCAGTTAGCTTAGTGATGATACCCTTCCTAATTACAGCCTGTGCCTCTGTAATTAAAGGCAACAACCCTCATGTCTTGTGGGGTGATATAACATAATCCTGGAACACGCAAATGAGTCTAAATATATGCTGGGACAGGATGTGGAGAGACTCCAATGAATTGCAATAATGGGGGTCTTAAAGTGAAATAATCCGGTAATATTCTGAGTTAACTACAATTTATAGCATGTTATAGTTAGATCTACAAATGTACCTTTCTTTATTGTCTTTGACACAAAAACACCAGAGGTGGTAACGGTGTAGTTACTTGTGCAAAAAACCCAGTAGAAGTATTAGGAAATTACTTTAATTAAGAGGAAGAGTAAAAGTTCAGTGTTAAAGTGTGTATAAAAGTCAAGGGTCGCCCTTTGATGACGTATTTTTCTGCAAACCTGACTGAATGTCATGTTATATTTCTGTCATATACTTCTGTCAATTTAAGGGAATTCAAGAACTTTGTTTCAACCTCTATTGCTGTAACAGAATGTATACAAAGGGAATAAACATTATTTATAGAGAAAAACAAAGTGAAAAGAAAAAGACAGGCATTCACACCATTTCTTTGTGGTAGAGTTTCCTGCATATGCATATGTTTCTAGTCTTTTTCGTCTTCCACGATTTATGTCTGTCATCTTTCATCTGTTCTGGTGTGATATTTACCAATGGATACACAAAGGGATTTTCTCTTCTTTCCTTTTCTTTTCTTTTCTTTTTTTCCCCTTCCTTTCTTTTTCTTCTATATCTTCCCCATCCATTTAGGTTAAAATCTGTCTTGATGTCAGGAAAGCATCCAATGACGCAAAATAATAATCATTGACCAATAGAGTAATGAGTCGGTTTTAAAATATAAGGAATAGAAAGTTCATATATATATATATATATATATATGTGTGTGGTGTTTTTTGTAGAGAGTTACAGTAAATTAACGCATACTGTAGAGAGTTACAGTAAATTACCACATACTGTGGAGTTACAGTAAATTTCCACATACTGTAGTGAGTTACAGTAAATTACCATATATTGTAGGGAGTTACAGTAAATTGCCACATTTTGTAGGGAGTTCCAGTAAATTGCCACATACTGTAGTGAGCTACAGTACCATATATTGTAGAGAGTTACACATACTGTGGAGTTACAGTAAATTTCCACATACTGTAGTGAGTTACAGTAAATTACCATATATTGTAGGGAGTTATAGTAAATTATCATATATTGCAGAATTACAGAAAATTTCCATAAATTGTTATTACAGTAAATTTCCACATACTGTAGTGAGTTACACTAAATCATCGTATATTTCAGAGAGTTACAGTAAATTTCCACATACTGTCGTGAGTTACACTAAATTATCGTATATTTCAGAGAGTTACAGTAAATTAACATATACTGTAAATATTTACAGTAAATTACCACATATTGTAGAGGTTTACAGTAAATTACCACATACTGTAAAGAGTTACAGTAAGTTACCACATATTTTAGAGTCACAGTAAAATACAATATTCTGTAGAGTAATGGCGATGACATTCAGTATTTGGCCCAAGACTTAATCCCTTCAGCAGGGAACAAGATCGTTTTACATTTTCCTTGATGAACGAGTTCAAAATTAGAGGGTCTTGTTTTTACTAACTAAATATTAGCAAGATAAATATTAACCACATTAATGATCCTCTGTATCAAAGTTTAAATCAATTAATGCCTCACACAGAAGTTGTGAAGTACTTTATAAAAAGCAAGGACTCATAATTTATCATTACTGAAGCTTGAGTAAAGTATTGCAGCTTTCAGTGCATTCAACGTCAGACACATTATGTCCTGTTGTTCCACTGACAGACAAATTAATCCTCCTTCTCTGCTGTATCCAAACACCAGCACTGTCTCCCAATGGACAGGATGGACTTTTATGCATTTGATACACGTGTTTATGTAGACATATGAAGCTATGTCTATTTATGACAAAGCTCGGCCACCTTTTCTTATTCTCAGAATACTATGGGTTAGGATTAGACCATATCCTTCTGTGATCTTTTAGTTTTTGTATACTTTTTTACTTGTTATGTTAGGTTTTCACTAAACCTATGCTCACCTATGCAATTGTTGCTGCTGTCACATAAAAATGACTGACATAAAAATGACTGTGGGATAAAGAAAGAATCTTCTCATCTTATCTTTATAGGTTTATAGGCTTCATTTGGCAGTCTACATCACACTATCTGTACAAGCAATTCATATGAAGTAAACAATGAACCAGATGTTAAAACCAACGATTACCCTGTGATCTGTAGCACTTATGAGCTGACATGATGTTACAGGACATACATTCCTCTCTATTTGATAGTCTACAGGTGCATTTTGGCAGTTGAGTACCAAATGCCTTGCTCAAGGAAAGTGTTGATTTATAAGAGATTAAAATCTTTATCAATCCACTCATCTTGTCATGAACTAAGACCGTTGAAGGACTTAGGCCAGCACATTGTCAAATTTCAGAACCTTTCTATTACTTCTTGTAAACTGTGTCCTCCTTAGTCGCAATCTATTATAGACAATCAGTGGATTTTTTTTAAATTAATAATAATAAATAATAATACATTTAATTTATAATGCACTTTACATTTGGATCAAATCTCAAAATGCAAAGTGCTATTAGCCACCAACATAATTACGGAGGCAGCTCCCTAAAGATTCGCCTAATGATGCTTGATGTGACCAACAGGTCACACAGACCACATGTTAAAAGTAATTATCATTATAATGCAGAGGAGAGTGAACAGCTCATGGTCATTGTCAGAGGTCATGTTTACATCTGTTTGAATTATCCGAGGGGTTCAGAATAAACAGAGTAATTCAATTTGTGAACAATGGCCTACATGTGGACCACAATTCCAAGTTAACAAATGTGTATCTGCTTACAGGAAGGTTTTATCATATGGCTAGTATGCTGCATGGACTTTAATGAACAGCATTTAAGAAAGAAATTGTAAAATACAGAATTGTACTGGAGTTTTAATGGTAAGATGTAATGGATTAAAAAAAAAAAACGGAAAAATAAAGGGATCATCCGCTTTTTGGAAGGTCTTTGGTTCAACCCCTGGCCCCAACAATCTGCTGAACTTGAACAGACGAGAAAGGATCTATTTAGACTAGAAAGCAGAGTTTATTTAGGGTTAACTCCTCAAGGAAATAAAAATGTTGTTTATCCAACGGTTGCTGGGCTGGGCTGACACTGACAACGCCTTTAATGGAGCTATGAAACTTCTTATTGTTGTTCTTCTTTGGGAAGCCCCGATTAAGGGTCACTATATCAGATTTTTCTTTCTGTTTCCTCCGGTCTTCGGCATCCTTCATTGTGACATCCACAACCTTTATGTCCTCTCTCAACCCAGTCTCACCAACAAATTTGTGACCAGCCTCTTTCTCAGTCAATTGCATATTTAGACTGTACTTTATTGTTATTATTATCCTTTCATGCACACCTTCACTAACGTTCAGTCTTAATTTTCTGCAGCCGCAGTCAGGGGCTGTTCTCATCAGCTGGCCTCATCTAACCAATAGCATAGCAACACATCTACATAGCCTATCCTCTTGATGTGTCCATTTAAATATGATTCTTTATACAATGCTCAGTGCACAGTGAATCTTTGCACATTCACCTACTCCATCAGTTTCCCCAGTCTCAGCAGTGTCATAAGCCACCACGGCCAGTATCTGTATCCATGGGCTAGATTTATCTTGCTGCTGTTGTCAATCAATCACAATCTAACTGAAAAGTCATGGCGCCAAGATTTGTGGCTAAATATTCAAATTGTTTGCAGTAATAAACCATTTTCTTTAAATAATTCATGTGGGTTTCCTGGTTGAAGATTTGAAGAGAGTTTCGGATGCCTCCAGACTTCTTCCCCGCACAAACGGCTGGGCTACCCAACCGTTGAGATGGAAAACATCTTCTCAGTTGTTTCCTTTTCTTGTCTCAGCATGTTTAGCTCCTCAAACCTCTCATAACCAACTGACAACAAATAAATATTGAGGGTTGCCAAATATAAGTTGTCTGAAGACACGGTCAGGAAGGTGTTTCACGAAATCTGATCAGAAAAGATGAAGAAATACTGCTACCATATTTCCTTCTGTTAGGTTACTCCAAAAGACCATCTGGAGTATATTATAATATAGTACACACTGGAACATACAGCTCGTATCGAATTTAAATATTCTCATACAAAGAAGTGTTACTGTATACTTTCCGTGAGAAAACGAAGCAATGTTGAAAACTTCTAATCCCGCGGTGCATCCATTCGCTATACAAGAAATTGTCTTTAGTTTGCGAATGCAAAAGCGCACACACACACACACACACACACACAGCACACACACACACAGAGAAATAGAGTGAGAGAGAGAGAGAATTTGATTCATCTGGCCCAGTCACACTATGTGCCAACTTTGTGATATGCTAAACATTTTGTAAACATTATCCAGTGCATGGTTACTGTCACCATGGCAGCATGACAACTCAAACACGGGACAGTAGTGTTATTTAATATTTGGCTACGCATGAGCACAGCATGTTTCTATCAGATGATCCTGTCACATGAAGCAAAGACTTCTCAGTGCAACCCTCCCGACTGGCTTGTGCGGCTGAACGCAGGCCAGCTGTTGCTATGTTTTGGTCTTATTTCACAACAACAACAAAGGATAAAATACTCACTGAGAACAGTATGCCCTTATTCCGATCCCGCACACACACTTTGTTCAGTGTCATCATCACATGGGCCGAGAGCAGATGCTTTTTTTAAACTCGAGGGTGCTTATATAATATCAAGAAAATCTATCAAGTTAAGTTTGTCAGGGCAAAAACAAATATGTTTACGTTGCTGGAAGAGAAGCGGTCGAGGCAAAAGAAGGAGCCCAACTGTTGCAAAAATTTGTCTTTTGATCCTTCTTTTTTTTTAAAGTAGCAGCAGAGTTTATCTAAACACTTGAATTAGCAAATTTTGCTTCGAGGCTGATTCCTTCATTTGGCTGCACTGCAACCTGCTGTTTGCACTCCTTTAAAGATCCTTCAAGTTCAGTTGCCGGATTCAAACTTGATGAGACTCTGGAGACTCACATGTCAAATTCCCATTTAACGTGTTAAATCATCGGCCTCTTTTATTTTCTAATTTTCTCTGAAGTACTTAGGAAAACATTTTATAATGACTGAGATGAATTTTCAATTAGTGTTCGATCATTCATTGCAAACTGTTTTTGCAGCTATTTAAAATCTTTGTTCGAATTACTTTCATTGAAATGCACATTAAAAACATGTATTGACATTGGAAATGTGCACAATAATTGAGGACATTATTCCTCAAAAAATATTGATTATATTGCTTCTTCTTACTCATATTGTGCTTTCTGAACTGTTAACTGTGTGTTTCTTCAGTTTTTAGGCTTATTTTTACTGTTTACAGGTTGATGTATTTTCTACATATATATCCTAGTAGCCCCCCTTTAGGAGAATGACTGTAAGAGATAAATATATAGGTTAAATGAAGCTACATGCAGCAGGTAATGCGTTCTAAACTGCACAAAATAACATGAATTGAACTCAAGCACAGCTTAGTACAGTGTGTACTGCAATGTGATGGATGTATCACAGACCACACTCGCTCTGTCTGTGTGTGTCTCAACATTTTTCATCATATCCTTACGATTCCTGCAGAGGTGCAGCTCATTGGTTTTTGGAAAGAGAGACCCTTGTCAAAACATCCATCAGAAGTGAGGAGTACTGGCTGCAGCGCTTTCACTCATGCAATCAAAGGAAGGTGTGTCTGCTGCTTTCAGCCCTGGAAACGTCCAGGCAAGGTGTTGGCGTTGTAACCATAGTAAAGTAAACAGGAGAGCTCAAACAGATTAAATTGTGTGCAAAGATTATGTAAGGTGTGTGTGTGCGTGTGTGTGTGTGTGTGCGTGTCCGTGTACAGACACACACGCTTCTTATATTGCTTCAGTCAAAGTCTTCCAGCGTCTGCAGCTCATCAAAAAACACCCACTACTCACCTCTGGCCTTCAGTGAAGCAGCAGGTGTGGATTTTATAGGCAAATGTTAAGAGTGTGTTTTACAGCATCTCAGCAGTATAAATATAAGCCTGTCTCTGTGCACACACCAATGTCTGCGTGAGAGCGGGTGTTTCCTTTAAGGAAGTTAAGTTCTGTTTAATCGGTTCCTTGCCTCACCTCATTTTCCACTCATTCTCATATTGAAGAATTGGTCCCTCCCTTTAATCATAAACACTCGTCTCTCTCACACATACACACACAAACACACACAGCTGAAACAATTGTTTGCTCCACATATGGAACAAATTCACTTCAGAAGTTTCAGGTTTCTTTTATGAGTAATTGAAATAATTCAACGTTTTTAATGGCTTTTGATTGTTTGTGAGATAGGATTTTTTTTTCTTTCTTTTATCACAATTTTGAAGGTTTTGTTCTCAGTCTTAAGTTCAGAGATGTTTAAATGGTCATGTTATCAGGTGGTTTTAATTTTATGAACACTCTTTGGTAATTTAGTGGCGATTTCAAAATGGTGACATGGCTGTTAATGATGTTGCCTCCAGGTGCTCCACAGTCAAACAACATGCAATATTGTTGACTCCAAATGATCCCGTTTGGTGAGATTGAAAGCAGAAGCATATGTTTTTTTTTCTATGTTGTGGCCTTGTGATGAAATCGTAACTTGTCCATGATATAACAATCTTCTCCTGGGGTTAGCTGTCTTTCCAGTGTCACCATTCTTCACAAGTAGAAGAATAGAATTGAAGAACATGTGGTTCACTTCCACTTATCAAATCTGCTTTCCACAGCAGAGAGAATGCATGAAGGATAACTACAAAGGCATGGAAAAAAAAAACTTCTTGCTACCGAGATTCTTTGCAGTTGGGTCAACCAGAGCGGAAAATGCAAGCATTCATGGTATGTCAGGATTTTTGAACGAAATTTGAAAACCTGAAGCAGCATATAAGGGAGAGGGAAAATCACACCTGTCTTTGGAGGATGAACTTTGCACATTCGCATCAAAATTCAAGGTGAAGGCATTGAGAAAGAGCAGAGATTGAAGGTTTCACTCCTCCTGATGGTGAGTGAATGTTTCCGTCTGCTGTATCAAATCAAAGGACTCTGACTGACAGATGCGATCATTGATTTCACGCAGATATGATCTGGATCAATGTACTCAAGGAATGAGACTCAAACCTCAACGTTTTGTGTGAATCGGAATTTCTACTCATATGTAAAATATTTAGATGCTGGAATGTCTCTGATTTTCGTTTTGACTAATTAATTACAAATCTACAATGATTTAGCATTGTCTGAATATAAACTAGTACTTCATAGTGGAGACAGAGATCATAAGCTGAGATTTATTTTAATGGTAAGACAGCTACTTTTTCATTTTCCACAGATTTTTTTGAATGCAGTTCAATTATTTTTTTAAACAGCAAAGACTATTCTATGGAGTCTTATTACAACATTCAGGGGGAAAAAAATGGAGTTGGAAAAAAGTTTAAATAAATTAACGCATAAGCTTACTGTAATTCTATATAAGTACATGCATGTTTTTCTTTTTCTTTCTTTTGAATGTAGGCTTCTTCAACTAGGCCCAAGTTACGTACGGTACATTATGTTGTTTGCAAATAACAACCCATCTTTGGTTCTATATAAACTTTCAATTTATTCAAGAAGGAACACAAAAAGGCATAAAAAATTACCCATACTGTATGCCCCGTACATTTTTCAGGTGATGCAACAGGACCACACAACAGTTCCCTTCAGCATTGATTCCAGCAGTAATTCCCTTCCTCATAGACTGGCACAGCCTCCAATGATGTCATCCTGAGGGAAAGCAGCCCACCCTTCAGTCAGCGTGGTGCAGTGTTGTTGCTGAGGCTGTGGAGGACGTTCATGCTGTCGCACTCAGTCACTCAACAAACCCAATAAAATGTCAATGGGGTATAGATTCGGATTCATAGCGTGCCAGTCCGGAACAGTGACATCAGTCTGCTCCACAAACCCAGTACACACACAATGCATTTTGCCATCATGCCTATTTATTTTTATATTGGTGGATCACTTAAATAAGGGAGCCGCCAGTCGGGAATTAGATGGTCTGAGACATTGTGGCGGTTTCTTAAAAATATTACTTTCAGACACACAAGGGATCAAATGGCATATTGTAGTTATGGAGTTTAGTTATGAGGAAATATGACAATATCTCCCCAAAAATATAAATGCACAAGTAATCCTTATATAGAAATTTTTTTTTCTCAAATTAGACCAGTATTAGAGCAGTAACTAAATGGGGTGTTTTACACCCTCACCTTTCAACACATAGTAAGTCAATTTGAGTGATATTGTAATATTTGGCAGGATGGTGGTACAGCACTCAGTACTGTCTTCTCACAGCCAGATGGTTTTGGGTTTCAATGCCGTAAAGCCTCAGAGAGAAACGCGGATGTGTATTACTAATTCTATTTATTTAATATTTGTAGAAGATCTTTCTAGGCTTTCATGCTGGTGAAGTGGTTAAAAAGAAGACGGAGCCAGCAACATCACCCGGAGTTTGGAGCTACCTGCTATCCACCCTGTGCACACATCATTTTTTTCTCATTAAAACTCCTAAATTCCTTTTGGCATGTGATGCAGGACATGTTATCAAAGCATAAAGATTGTAAAATTGATTGACATGAACATTTAATAATAAAACAAGTTAGACATTAACCCCTTTATGAGTAAAAATTAAGGATAAAGCCTTTTGTGATACTTGTGTATCCATGGTTTTCATGGATTAAATGCAGTAATTTAGTATTCATGCTTTGTTAATTGATGGATGGCTACATTTCAGCACCATGGCTGGTTGAAAGTAAAACTTCAAGTTCCAGAATGCATTGCGAAGACGTGTGTCTCCTCCTCCAGCGTACGCTCGCAGTTAGAGAACGGCCAGAACAGAACGGCTCTGTGTTTACGTTCAGATGCTCTCAACAAAGGACAGAGCACCGTGAAGAGCCTGTCATTTAGAATTAAACACCGTGGATATTTTGTCTGTGACCGTGAGCCTCGGTAACTCACAACTCCAGGAAGAGGAGTGGAAATCACGAACACGCTCTCTGGCTTGTTTGACGTGGTAGGTTTGACATATTTTCTGTAGAGCAACATAGACTGGAGAAATTAAAACGGAATATCCTCTATTAATGCCGGTGGAGCGTTAGCTAGTTTGCTAGCCTCAGCAAGTTGGGAAATATAGGCAGCAGCCGGTTGGAAAGCTAGCAGCTCAGTGAGCCCACGGAAGTCTTCCGTGGAAGAGAATACCAGGACTTCATCATTTATTGCGCAGTGAGTACATACTAAAAAGCCCCCTTACTTTATTATTGTACAGAAACTCTGAAGGCTTATTCAGCTTCAGAGTTTCCATCATTCAATGTTATCAACGGTCCCCTGCTTTGTCCTGCACTGTGAGTCCCTGAACGTAGCATCTAAATCATCACAGAGCTGTTATTGTGGGTCCTGCAGCTGCAGAGTGAAGGAGTCTACACACACACACACACACACACACACACACACATATGCACCTGTTTCGGCACTGTCTTTGTCTCACTTGCAATCTGAAGCTCTATAAAGGTGAAGCTTCTGGGGAGCAGTGATTGTTTGTTTTGTTGTGTGTGTCATGTTAGTTTACATTTCTTCTAGTCTGCATGCTGACCTGACATGGGTTGGGGGTGAGTGAGAAAGGGCAAAATTTCCTGACAAGGTACTTAGCAAATTCGCAGACTCCATTCCATTACTAAAGCTTGATTGCGTGGTGATGACTTCCCTCCCATCCTTTCTGTCATAGTGTCACATTTCATCCTGCCTCTCCACCCCCTCTCTTTTCCTCTCCCACACTCCTTGCTGACCTCCTCTCTCCTTTCTGCTGGTGAGCTGTGATGTGATAAGTTTGCTTGCAGATATGAATCTCACTGATTTCCTTTCACTGTGTTGTAAATGACACGGCAAAGACAGCCATGCATAAAAACCGTCTGCCCAAGCAGGATGCTTTATTTTTTTGCTGATTTTACCCATGAACAAACCCAACTGACTCTGTAGTGTTATGATTTTGTATAAAGTCATACAAATGGAGTAGCTGGTTGACAGTCAGACAAATTCATACAAGAACTGCTGTGTGTGTCCCTCTGCTCGTCAGATCAAGTACTTACATTTGAGTACTCGTTTTTACGGATACAAGCAGTTTATTCTTACGGTTTATTAGAAGTTAAGGTTATGATTTTGGTCCAGTTTACCTCCCTGTTTTTACAATCATCTGTCAACTTAAAATATTTCCTCATTGCTGCCATTGCGTCCCTTTATGCCTGACGTCATTAGGGCTGCAACTAACGACTATTTTGATAGTGTATTAATAATTTCAATAATCAACCGATTAATCGATTAATGTGATATTTTTTTTCTCCTGGTTAAATAAAGGTTAAGTAAAAATTAAAATAAATTCACAATTATTAAATGGCTGTTATTTTGCTATCAGCTTTTGAATTGAGCTTTAGGTTGCTTTTTACCCATGCAAAGCAACAATAAAAACAAAAATGATGTATTTTTCATTCCAAAAGATGTCTTTTTATGAGATTAACTGCTTTTATAACAGACTGTTAAACAAACAGGTTGCTATACCAACAGTGTAGTTGCTGAACTGGAATTTAGTCCTTTCATGTTGCATAACATCACTGCTGATACAAAAGGTAAATAAAATGTATTAATAAATAATATTTAAAAATATATTAAAAAAATACAGCATTTCCCTGGAATTAGATCAAACATCCTAGCAAATTTAGAAATATAAACAAGGGTTAAAAAAACAAAACAGCCACTGCTTTGTGCATTCTGTAGTCCACCACTACATTAGGCTAAATCGTTTGCAAGTGGGATACAGCCCACATAGGACACGCACACACACAGAGAAGTGTGCGCTCGGCAGGAAGCAACACACTTTCAGCAGGAATCCGAAATCCCATCATCAGCAATGCAATGTGTTTGATTTTAACGTTGGGTAGCATTTGTAACATGAAGAGTATCATCGTGATTTAATAGTAGTTATTTGTTTCTCTCTACGTCATTAGCAATTCGCTACATTTCAGAATTCACGTTAAACCCAACAGAAGCGTTTAGTACATGCCCTTTAACTTTGAGCTAGCTAACTAGCTTACAGAGATGAATCTTCGTTGTACAGAGCCAACGTGCGTCCGCGTCGAATGCTCGAGTGTTAGTGTGTGCCACACCAGGACAGGTCAGCTTCGCAAATCTTGGAGTTCACAACTAATCAACAATTAAATTCGTCGACAACTAATTTCCTGATCGATTTGTGTCAATTACGTTGATTATTTGTTGCAGCCCTAGTCGTCATGAGGTCCCATCGGAGTCATTTAAAGAGTACATGTCCAGTACACGAGCCTAATATCACACACATACCAATGCACTCTTTTTGTCTATTTTCTAATAATTATATCCCCGAAAAGACGTTATTATGGAATCATCATTGATGCTGCCGCAAATCGTTCTGGTTAACGTGATAACTCAAAAAGCATTTAATCAATTATTTTCAAATTTTTATACTTCCATAGACCTTAGTCAGAGTAAGAATTGGGTTGATTTTGGGAAAGATTTACTGCATAATTTTACCTCCAGGGCGCACATTATCTCCAAAGTCACAGTTTTTGGGCCATAATTTTCTCAACCTGTTGATACGCTTCAGTCCAAAAGTGGTGCATATAAACGAAAAGATCTGCTAGAGTTCATTAATGAAGGAACTCCAGGAATTTATAATTTATACATAATATTTTACTGTCATGGATCATAATTAATTAATCACTAGGTGGAGCTCTTTTTCTTTTCGGTAATGTACCCTTGCTGTTGTATTGTTTTAAAAAGTGAACAAGAAAATAGTCAAGATGGACTGTAAGGGAATTATTATTGATATTTGTAAAGCTTAAAAATATGGACCCAAGTAGAACAACACATATTCAGTAGGAGCCATATGTATGTTAAGTGTTCTGTTGCAACCTTATTTATTTTTTAGATCCATACCCTTCATACAAACATTTAAGTAGGACAGATCCATGACAGAGGGTTGAATCGGTTTAGACATTTATACAAGGGTCAAGTTGCGACATTGACATCTGCTTAACAGTGCTGGCCTGTCATAAGGAAGAAATTATGTTGTGTGTTTTAATGCAGATTATTTGAGCATTATCTCAATCCTATAAATAGTCATAACTCCCAGCTTTAAGTGCTTGGCACATACTGACATAGGAGGGATTCTAATTGTTGCACATAAAGGCCTGTGTTTTGCACATTCACATTGGGTGTGTTTCCTGCCAAAGTGTGTGTTTGTGTGGGTATGTTTATATGTGTGTGTGGTTGGTCTCCATTGCAGTCTAGAGGCTCAATTTCAGGGAGGAAACCAAAGACGATGGTGTCAGAGCAGATGGGAGCTCTGATGTCTTAATGGAGGCTCAGTGTTACCCGTATCCTTAGTAACCCGGCCTGTAGGGACACAGACAGGCCTCCCAACCTCAGCCGGGACTGGATGCCGGATCATTGCTTCTCGGGAACAAAAAACTTTACGAACCCAGTTTTAACAATTAGTTTTAGTTTTTCAAGCTTTTGGTTTGTTATTCTTAGCCTCAGCTTGATCTTATTTCTCATTGAACCAAGTGTGATCAAGTCATACAATGGAACCCATTTAAAGAACCCCCTCTGTTCATACATAGTCAAGCATATGGCAAGGTCTGCTTGGACTCATAGTTTGTGTCTGATTTGAGATTACAGAATTCATTTCAGCCAAGAAACTACAAACATGACACCAACAATGGCCAAAAATAAACCTACAATATAGTAACCACTGTGTTCTGAGCTGAGGGGGAACTGTATGGAAACATGTATTGCTTATTTATTCAATTAAAATAGAAGAATGTGTGTTTGCGCTCTTGTAAACCTTAATGATGTTTACAGTATGTTTGCATCAGGGTAAACTTTTGTTTTGGTAATTGTTTGCATTTATACTTTTAGCTGCATGTGTGTGTACTTTAATTTTAAA
Source organism: Lophius piscatorius (assembly GCA_009660295.1). Taxonomy (NCBI): domain Eukaryota; kingdom Metazoa; phylum Chordata; class Actinopteri; order Lophiiformes; family Lophiidae; genus Lophius; species Lophius piscatorius. The sequence goes on along the minus strand of VRLP01006976.1, from coordinate 619 downwards.
GGGGGGGCTGCTCAGCTCAGTGGGGATCCACGGCTGTAATCTTCGGCTCAGCTGAGCAGCAACTTTCACCCCACTGTGTGTGAAGTGCTTGGCATTCTCCTCCTGGTCTGGCTTAGCCTGTTCTGGGCTGGTTAACGGGCCGAAGTTTGTGAAGGGAAATAATGTCTTTCATGGAAAGTGGGTCAGACAGTGGGCACGTTTTATGGCCTTGTTCCTAAAGGTAGTGAAGGAAAATGGGGGTGGGGGGGGCATTAAACCATCAACATTTTTCCATAGTAAAGCTCAAGGGAGTGTGTGTTCTGTACTATTCTATTTTGACTTTCTATTCATCAGTCACTAACCTCGGCGTAAGATTTGACCCTCAACTCATTTTTGAATCCCACATCAAACACATCTGCAAGATCTCCTTTCATCATCTCAGAAATATTTCCAAACTCCATTTTTCACTCACCTTGAGTGATGCTGAAAAGCTGGTTCACGCGTTTCTCTCCTCCAGACTGGATTACTGTAATGCAATTCTCATCGGGATCCCTGATAAAAGTCTTCAAAGACTTCAGTATGTTCAAAACAGTGCTGCAAGGATCCTGATGAGAGTTTGTAAACACGAACACATCACCCC
>VRLP01006975.1:0-24692 GCA_009660295.1 Lophius piscatorius | reverse complement strand
ACAACTCTTCAGATATACATTCACATAAATGTTAAACTTGTTTTGCTCACTGGTCATTTTAAGTTAAGTCTCGCCTGAATTATATACCAAAAATTAACATGAATTGACTCTACAGCTATAGGATGTATTTGCATAACATTGGAGTGTATGGACAGGTAAGACCTAAATATTTATTTTAGTTTCTAACATTTTACTTTTAACTATAAGAGTAATCTTTGATTAAACACAAAAAATACCAAATTTCGATCCATGCCTGATTTGGTTTATTTTAGTAGCAAAAAAGGCTACATCTTCACATACTACAGTTTAGATTCACATGCTACAACCTTAGATAGTCAGGATAGAGGGAAAGATGAATGCAGCAATGTACAGAGACATCCTTGATGAAAACCTGCTTCAGACCGCGCTTGACCTAAGACTGGGGCGAAGGTTCATCTTCCAAAAGGACAACAACCCTAAGCACACAGCCAAGAAGACAAAAGAGTGGTTACTCCTTGAATGTCCTTGAGTGGCCCATTCAGAGCCCAGACTTGAACCCGATTGAATATCTCTGGAGAGATCTGAAAATGGCTGTGCACCGACGTTCCCAATCCAACCTCATAGATTTTGAGAGGTCCTGAAAAGAAGAATCGGAGAAACTGGCCAAAAATATGTGTGCCAAGCTTGTAGCATCATACACAAAAAGGTGTGTGTGTGTGTGTATATAGAGATATAGATATCTCTCTCTATATATATATATATATTCATATATATATATATAAATATCTCTATTGATAGATAGATACATATATATACATACATATGTATATGTGTGTGTATATATGTATATGTATATATGTGTATGTATATATGTGTGTCTGTAAATATGTGTGTGTGTATATGTATGTATATGTGTGTGTGTGTGTGTGTGTAAATGGTTTCAGACACAACAAAGCTCCCTTTGAGTTGTTATACAGTCAAACTTCTTATTTATTGGTAGAGTTGCAGTCTTTGGTGAAGGTTCTGTAATTTCGACTAAGAGTACCATTTTTCTCATCATACGTTAATTTACGCCCTTATTATGAATTATTTTGCAGAGCTTTGAAACACAGAGTGCATTTAATTTTGCTTGACTTACTTTTGTGTGTTCATATTGCAAAATAATTCGGTCTTGGTGTTAAAAATGAATGTGTATAATCCTCATTATGTTACTATGTTTGCCTGTTTCAAGGCGTGTCATCTCTCTTACGGTTATCACACTTGAATAATTTCCTCTATGGCTGTGTTAGGAACAGATGAGATGTTGACACATCAGGATGTTTTGCAAAATGTATTCCTGTCAGGGTGGGACTACGTTCCTCGGGACATCAAGGCCGATGACCTGCAGTTCTTTAGTCACGTCATTTTGATGGAGTGGCTGACTGCAGTATTCTGGCTATTCAGTCACTCCCTCTGCTGTAGATCTAATTAATCTCAGATTTGCATTCACAGCCATTCAGCAGTATGAATCGGACTTAAAATGTCAAGACACCAATATTGTGCTCCAGTTTGTTTTCATGATTTTTGCCTGCATGTTCTACCCATGTTTCCGGGGTTCTCCCCGGCTTCCACCCAAAGTTCAAGTTACATTGATGAAATGCTGACTTAAAATTGGCCCAATGGTATGATGGGAGTGTGAATGATGGTCTATCTCTGTGACGAACTGGCAACTCATCCAGTGTAAACTGGAACTCGCCCAATGTCAGCCGGGGCAGGTTCCAGGCTCGCAATCTTTTTCAGGGTTAGTGGTTATCGAACATGGCTGGATGAATGTATGGGGACCTACTATCATAAAAACCTTTCCATCATAAAAACTAAATTTTACAAAAAGAATGTGTATTTTGATTGAGTTTAAATGCATAGAACAATGTAAAATCATACGACGTTAGTTCTGTATTTCAACACAATTAAGTGTAGAAATTTAAAAAGAAATGGTCACCATCCATTACCTAGTGTATAAGAACCTGCCTGACACAGAGCAGAATTAAGGGCTCCCTCCTCTTGTTGTTGTCATCACCTTGAGCTCCGGAGCTGCCTTCACCCAGAAGAGCTATGGGATGGACAGGAAGTCTAATTCTAGACCAATTCCTGTATGACATTCCTGACCCGAGCGGCCTTCCTGTCAGATTCTTTCAGATCAGTCAATGTAAATGTATGTATAGGAGATTGTGCTGAGGTTAAAGGGTTGGTGAGCCTGTAACCTCATTACATTTGTTCTCTGGGACATCTGTTTTAAATGGCATTGTAGACCGTTTCTAACTTGTTCTAAGTGAATAGGAGATTTTAACATTTATGTCCTAATATATAATAATGGCAAGTAATAAAACTGGAGACCTGTCAAAAAAACATGCATTACAGGTCAATCAGTGACTCTAAATTTACCGGGAAATTTAATGGTTGTTTGTCTCTAATTGTCGGCTTGGTGTTCAGCTGGTACCTTGTCCAAAGTGTATGTTGCCTCAAACGGCATACATATGCTGTTCCTGCACAGGAAAAGGGGTTACAGATAATAAATGGATGGGGGCGTTCAATGTTAAAATTGTCAGTCTGAACCCCAAGTGAACTAGGACTTCAAATGTCTTTAAAAAAAAAAGGAACCTCTGCTTTGGTTTTGACCAAGATACATGATCATTTTTAATTCCTTCCTTCTTCCATTTGTTGCTTCTCTTAAAAATTTTTATCAGCAATCATAATCTACTGAAAGTTACAGTAGTTTGTCCTAAAGTCATATCGAAATAACTGCTTCCAAACAGTAAACATTCTCAACCACAGTTCAGATTGATCTGGACTAGGACCGACTTTTTTTTTTTCATGAATGAAAAGTCTTGCTTTAGGATCCTCTCCTTGGTCCAAAGAGGTGTCACCCCTGCAGTTTTAGTCTGGATTGAAAAATCACAATATCCTGCCCAAATGTGCTGAAAAAAATCACTGACAACATTTCAAGCAGAAATACATTATTTTGTAACATAACAGCCTATTGGAAATAGCCTTCAAACTGTACTTTTCTTCAGTTTCCGATCTGACAAGAAAACTGACTTGAAGTCTTGAAAGATTTTGAGCAAGTCATGTGACCTGTCCAATCTTATGGCTAGTGCAAAGCTAGTGAACCACCAAAACCAAAGCAAATTATAAAAATGGCTGCCAACCTCTCATAAACTCATTTAAAAATTTAAAAAGTACACTAAAATATAATTTTGATAACATTTTGAGAAATGGACATAGTAACAAATCAAGTCGAGCTGAATTTATACATTTTGGTTTTGGAGCATTGATCATACCAATGGATCTTTTCATCCCAACTTAAATGAGTGAAAAACATGTATATTAATTTTGATCTGAGATTCTGGCACTCTAGTCTGATTTCTGGAAGATTAGACCTTTAAATTATTCCTGACACATATAAGCTACCCACTGAAAGAAATGGGCTTCATTAGTCCTTTGTCTCCTCTTCTTTTATGCCGTGTTATTAGGCTCATGAATTATGCATTGCGCATTCCTGTCACAGGGGATAATTGGTTTCCCTTCATGAGTCCAGAAGACTCTCAGACTCCCCAGAGGTTTGATGAAAGTCAACATCCAGAGGCGTTGCTAGAGATAAAGCTCCACCGGAGTACAGAAGGCAGCTTAAGGCACCTTAACTGAAACTGAAGCAACATCTGGTAAAGATGAAAATGTATAAATATTTATGGAAATATTTATATCATCATATGCTTTGAATATTCTATCCTATGAGGATTCTTGACATGTTTTTTTTATTATAAACCATTTTCAATCGAGCACAGACATGCCCTAGTCTACTAGTCTGAGGGTAGCAAATCTCTCCAACGCTACCCTCAAACAGAGATTATGTTAGCCAATGTTGGTAGTTTGTAGGAAAACTTATATTTGATAATAATGCTAGCCTCGAAACAGGTAATGTTAGCTAATGTAAGTTGACATAAGGGTAATTTATATTTAGTAATGATGGCCTTGAACAGAGATACTGTTAGCTAACGGAAGTTGTCATAAGGGTCACTTGATTTTGGTAATGCTAGCCTCGCACTGAGATAATGTAAGCTGCTGATAGTTTAATTAGCTTAACTTATATTTGGTAATACTACCCTCAAACAACGATTATTCAGCAGGCTCCTGAATCGACTCTGTGCACCGTTCACCCTGACCCTTCAACCATCTGAATTTCAATTTCTCTTTAGTTTACTTTTCCCCCTCTGTTTTCTATTTTTGCTATACTACAGTACAGGAGAAAACATTTTGATTGTTTGTATGTCTTGTACACCAGAGAAGAACTGACACTATAACGTGGAGTTTGATCCCCTTGTAATGCATTTAAAAATCACAAACTGACATGGGTTGTTTTTCTTTTAATCCATGGCATCATAAAACGTTAGTCTTTCAAAGAAGGAAATTAGTCATTTCTGTTTCAACTTGAATTGATGAAAACTGTAATGTGATATTTTATTCTCTAGATTTCTTTGTTTTATTATAGAGATTGATGTAAGTTAAGAGGATGCTCCAAAGAACTTAACTGTAGCAGGATCTAGTACCTTTTTTTTTTTTCTTTAGCTTAGAGGCTGCTTAGATTTTATCCAAGAAATTTCCTTTCGGTTGAAGACAGGCTGGCTGAAAGATTTGGAATCACAAAGCTGTGGTGAATATTTTCTCATAGTATTTATTCCATATTCTAAGCAAGCCCTTGAATGCAGCACGCCTCCCTGTCCCTGCCCCCTTCTCCCCTCACCCTCCCCTGCAACCCTCCAGCATTATTCTATTCCCTCTCCTCCCCCAGCTCCCTCCCTTTCCTGCCGGCCTCTAAGCAGAGGATGTGTCTGGGAGAGAGAGTTTGTGTGAGGGGAAAGAGGAAAGCCGTCACTAGAAATGAATATGTGCCCTCTCTACTCCTTACTTTGTCGTCCTTCTTCTTCTTCACCTCCTCCGTCTCCTCTCTGTCTGTCTTCAACTTCCTCAGCCAGCATTACAACCTGGGCGCCCCCAGTGTCAGCCATTGGGGAAAAGGAGGGTTTGTGGGGTGGACAGACTGAAATCTGAACTCCAATGTCAGCAGGGGATCAGAAGAATGGTGGTGACCAACCAGAAGGTAATGGGACACACATACTGAACACACACACATACACTCTTTGCCTTTTGACAAAATTACTAAACAGCCAACACCCACTTCCTCTGAAGATTCTCAGGCTGGGAACACAACAAGCTTTGAGTGGGTACAGTGGTGCTCCTCTGACATAAATGAATGAACTCTCATGTAATACTACATTCATCATTCAGCTGTTAAGTGTTGACAGGTATTTTGTTTTCTATACCAGCGTTAGCTAGTTCTAGGCTAGAACACTTCAACCACAAGGTTCATGTAGCTGATGTTGTGGAGCTCTCAATCATAAAAAAAAAAAAAAAAAAAATTTAAGTTACAGTGCAGTGAATTATTGGATCTTTAAATTTGCAGCAGAGGTGTCATGACACTTAGTCCCTAGTGTGGGTAGATCCCCAGACATCATGAATCCTAAACAAGGCATAATACAAGTCTGGCACGTTTGGTGTTTCCTGTGATTAGTAAATTAGCATAAATATGTAAAGTCCAACACCCTTTAAAAGACACTTGATATCCGTATGAACAAAGTGTCTGAGATGTTACACGTAGGATTATGCAGTCTAGGCCGGTTGTTGTGTGGTTGTAATTCACTGCCAGCATGACCAGAGAGTCTTCTGGTTTCCATACCAACCCACCGTTTTTGCAACATTAAAGTGTGGTGAGTCAGTGACTGCTGTGTTAAATTTTGCCGCCGTATTCCCCCATCAGCTTACATGACACTTTACAGAATGGGAGCTCTGTAGTCTATTGAATTGCAGAGTTGCTGGTGATGACTTCTTGGCTCTCAGATTCAGCTTTAGCTGGAGATAAATGAGAGTCCCATGACCTCAGACATAGAGACAGCCCTGTTAGTGTGATTGAGCCATTCAAACATACACACACACACCAAGGTCTGACTGACTAGACTTACAATGACCTCTCAATGGCAAATACTGAACTTTAAACCCTAATATCACAGAAAGACTGCTCAATGCTGGTGACTGGGCACATTCCTGTGTGCTGAGTCACTAGCAAGAACACCATTAAATTAAGATGTCATTTAAATGGAAGCATTGTCATGTGACTCTGATGGATGTCTGCATTGTGGGAAGACGAGCCCTGATGTCCTGCTCACCTGACTGACAGTGGGGCCTCACTTCTCTGGGCTATAAAAAGAACCTCTCCATTATGGTGCAGGAAAAGGTTGACTGAGACTGTGCGGTGTATCCCATTCCCTAAACATCAATAATGCTGCTGCTTAGAATTCTCAAAATTGTCTCTCTTTTTATGAGGCTGCTCGATTATGAACAGCGAAAGCATTTTAAGACATTCGGGGACAATATTTGGAGCTATAACAAAATCAAGCTGCCTTCTTCTTGATCTTGAAATGAGAAACAGATTACAGAACATGTTAAATTATGCAGAAGAGAACTCACTCTTGACGGAATATAACCTATTCGGGAACATGCTTTATCGCACGCAGCTCACTGGATTTCTTTTCTGCAAATGCTAATTATAAACAGAGCTGCAGGGGAAACAACGCTAAGTGATGAGTAAGGTGGACCTCATTTGACAGACCAGAGGGCCAATTCTAAACTATCTGTCACATAGACTCTCAAAAGCCTCTGATGCAATTCGGAGAAGACCGGAGGTGACGCCCCATAAGCAGACACGGGGGGCAGTTACAGTAAAGGTGTAGTTCAGGGAATAGATAATAGTACTTATCTAACTTACATGAAAGGTAAATACAAGGGAGTGGTCAAAAAAGACTTCACATAGGAATCCAATAACAGGCATCAGTTTTGGTTGATAGGTGATAAGTAATCGAATCGAACAATTACTAAAGGCAGGCGGAAAGTATACAATTCGGTGGAAAGAGTTCCGTAAAAAAGGCTATCCAAAAGCCAGGCTAACAATCCGAAATTAGTGCGCAAAGGCAAAAGCCGAGAAACAGACGAGCAAATTCTGAACATGCATACAAGCTTTGTGCTCAAGTAAATTTGTTCACCGTAGAACCCATAACTGAAATGTCTCATTCGAATGTCTGCACTGTCAGCTTTTGTTGATCCTTTCTGTGGCTACTATGATGACCGTGGGTAAGACGAAATGGGGCTTCGATTTCCAGAGAGGAAGCCTGAGAAATGATTACCACTTCTGAGGCAGCAGGTGTAAAAATGACCAAAAAATAGAAAAAGAACTCAAAGATCGCAAACCTCCGCCAACCCACAGCAGTACCCACAAAGTGTGTTATCTGTGTGCATGAGTGAGAGAGTGAGTGGTTGAGCGAGGGAAAGCGAGGGACCAGTAAGACAGTGTAAATGTGTAAGGTAGCAGAAAGCATATTTGTTGTTGAAGAGTTTTATTCGCAAAAGTAACAAAATTTCCAGCAGGGCACATTGGTCTGTGAATAAAATCTGCAGCTTCTCAGAACCAAGTGGAGTCCCGCTGTGTTGGTTACTGAGGCTAGTCAAGTGTAGATGGAGTTAGTCCTGAACCAAGAGACATTGGCCCTAGAGGAAAAAAACTGGTATCTGCCCTGCTCCCCAACCAAATTCTGGACCCTGAACAAGAACAGCGTAACACACGTTAGACATTATTGCGAATCTGTCTATTTATTTCTAAGTTATTGCAAAAAACCTTCAAAAGTGCCTTATCTGGCAATTGCTAAGAAAACATTATTCTGATGTCATGTTATGATGTAATGACGTAACGTCACCAACATCCATACGTTAGTTTTCCCGTACTCGTGCTAACAAACGGACAGACGAACCAATAGAGGTAAGAATATTGCCTCCTTGGCAGAATTAATAATACAGGACTGAAGAGAATTCACGATCACCTGGGGATTAACTGTCAGGAAAAGGCAGAGATGAAGGTGAAGGAACAAGGAGATAATACATAGGGAAAAACACAACTGAGAGAAATATACTGTCAAAATAAAGAGGAGAACATCAAAGTAAGATCAAAGTCAATATGAGCATCCAAAAAGGGAGCACAAACCCCCTAACCCTTATGAAATCAAATACAATTTCCTCTTCCTCTACACTTTAAAACATGAATATCCTTATAAGATATTCGTCCACTTGGGAAGAGCGCCTGTCTACTTTTAAGGAAACTAAGGATTACCGGAAATTTTATCTAGATGACATTTCCAACTCCGCTATAAAGCATTGAAAGAAAAAAAAAGGCTGATTAACATATTACAGTGTGAAATGAGCAGTTATTAGGCAGAAAACCACTAATAGTAGATAGAAACATGAAGATATAGTACAATATATGTATACTGTACATGGTTATTGATTTTTTGAGTCGAACTGATGAACCAGGGTAGACTGTGATCTTGAAGTAGCTTTCCATTATGTGTCTTATCTATGTGTGAGGTTTCCTAAGTCCTGAGAAATCGTGCCAGATTTAGTTGCACGACCTGATCCCGAAGGAAAGAGATTTGTTCAAAATGTAATGAAGAAAAGCAGACGTGACTTCTTTTCTTTTTCTTGAACACTGGATTTATGACATCAGAGATAAGCGTTGACAGCGAAATGAATGTGATGGCTAGCTTGGCTAGCATCCTAACCCACAAGGCAAAACAAGACTGATTTGTGTAATCCTGCTTTGCAGATCCTTATAGTTGAATCTTATTCTTATCAAAGTTCTTGTTTTTAATTATAATCATTATTTGGAATTATGTTTCCAACCATTCCTCTGTCCAATTCTTGTAAACATGACGACTCAGGAACGGCTCAAGGGACATTTTATTTAGCCACAAGCCTGGAATTCAGACACAAATGTCTGATATGACAAAAACATTAAACAATTATGTCTCATCTCAAATGGTCAACTTTATCTCTCACATCATAAGGTTCTGCAAAAACATTTCTCTGGCCCGAACAGAGGCAGAAGATGTGGTCGTACTTAAGTTTGGGTCTGATGCTAAACTGGTGACAGAAGTCTTTGATGTCAACTTTGAAATTAGAGTGAAAGTTTCAGTGCTGTTTTGTTGAGGATGCATTTGAAGCAAGCATGGATTAGAAAATCCATGGCTTCTAAGCAGCAACATCTATGATTGAAACATGCCTGGGGTATTTGTCCGTCAGACATGATGCCGGTGGTGGAGATCTGGCCAGAGGTGGAGAGGGCCGAGCGTTTGGCCCGCGGTGCTGCACTGAAGTGGGCATCTTGTGTTTTCTGTCGACCTGAGCATCTGGAGCGTCTGAGCCAGTACAGGAAGAGGGAGAGTCAGCGGACCACCTCAGTACACACCAGACTCAAGGTGACACCCCAAGCACACATTTGAAAACACACACGTCTAAATGGTTGCATCTGTGCAGTATAGAGGAAATTGTTGTTTTTAGTCCTGAGTGGGAATCAATAGCAGCCATGTGCTGCTGCTTTTCTCTGCTGCTGTCCTTCCAGTCCATGGTCCAGTCTTACTTGGAGGGGGTGGGCTGGGGCATGGAGCAACTCCGGGAGGCCAAGGCCGAGCTGAAGGAGGTGTCACATGACTTAAAGAAAGCAGGATTGGAGTCCAATGGAAACACAGAGGGGGTGAAGTCTCTGGAGCGGTTGAGAGAAGTATCAGTCAACCACCGTCAGCTCCTCGCTGCTGTCGACAACCTGCCACAACTTTACTCTGGTGGGATACGGCTCTGTCATCATTCATGCTTAAGGATTTCAGATTCATTCTTGATTTACAAATATATTGCGTGTCGATTTAAATGATTTCCCCTGTAAACAGCAAATGCACCTTGTTTTTGTGAATAGTATATTCCTTTTCCTGTCATGATCAGAAGCTCAGGGGTGCAGCTTATCTCTTATTTCACAAGTGTTAGATTTAAATCGTACCTCATCTTATGATTCATGAGCTGCATATACTGGCAAAAATAACACTTTTTTTGTTGATGTGACTAAAAATGTTTTAAGCCTGATACATACTGAGGCCATACTTTGGGAGTGTGTTGCATGAAGTTATACTGCTGTATATCTCTGATTGCCAGAAACTTCAATTTTAGGCTCACACTGTTTAAATCACATTATTTAAAACAAATTCACATTCCATTTACAAGCATTTGAATGTTAACATTTGATTCAGAACAACTTTGATCAGAAATCTTATGAAATCTTCATCAAGTTAGAAGAACCTTACCAATAGCTCATCTGGTTCTAAATAACGGTTCTTACCGCGACCCATTTTTCCTTAAAGGAAAATTTTGGGCGATTTGAAGTAGACCAAATTTATTGCATGGAACGTATCTCTTAAATTATTTCTGACATGTGTAGTATATGCTTTTATGTTAATTTATTTTCTTCATTTGAATAATAAAATAAATAAATCAGACATCTTTTGTAACTTAGAAAACTAATGTATCTTAATTATAAATTTACAGTTCCACAACATTATTCAAAATTGTACTGAGTAGGCTCTGCAACACAAAAAATAAAATACTAATAAAAAAGTTTTCATAACCTCCATAACTTTTTCTTTTTTTTATCAACTTGCTCAAATGTGTTATGAGCAGATTTAAGATACATTTTTTCATAGGATTGGAATTGTTTAATTGATTTTAACTTCCCTTTGGTAACACAAAAACGAGCTGAAAATGAGCACTTGTGGATTTCTGGAGTTAAAAACCAAGAAAAAACCCATCAAGAATAAAGCTGTATAAGCAACTTTCCATAGCAATAACATTGTTTTTGACACTTTAATCACCATCGTCTCTTATGGGTTAATGTCTTTAAATTCAATTTGTTTACATTTGAGTCTTTCATCAAAGTATTCTTCTGTTCTACCTCACATGTCCTGGTCTTGTGTAGAAGTTAGAGCTTTTTTTCTCTCTTAGTGGTTAAATTGTTGACAGTTTGAGGAATTGAAGTTGCCTCCCTTCCTTGGCATTTGCAGTGCGAAGCCTGGTGTTGGAGACTGAGCGTCTGGTGGAGTCCCGGCGGCTCCTGGAGGCTCACACCCGGTTGATGGATCTGGAGCACTGTCAAGATGACATCCTCTGGCAGCTCCACGGGGCTTCTGGGACAGCAGGAAATGCTCTCAGTACAGAAGACCAGGAGTTGGTGGCCAAGTATTTTTCTGGTGTTGGGAAGCTGGTAGACGCCCTGGGTAAGGAGCTCTAATAAGACAGTTTTCTCAGTATAATCTGGGGGACTTGAGTAAACAAACCACTAATGGCAGCTGTTATTATTTATCCATCATTGTTTAGTGCCCCATATTTTTAAGTAGATATAGATTTGGATTAAAAAATTACTCTGAAGTCATAATCCTTATATACACATTATGTGGAATGTTTTACCATACAAAGAAGATGATGATGATTCTTACCCATTTTAGGGTTCAGTATGGCAACAAAACAAACCAGGATTTATCAGAACAGAATTCATTTTCATTCGTGAGGGTTAGGGTTAGGGTTAGATTCGTAACCCTAGAGGTTATAAGCACTCAAAACTATCGAGCACTAAAATTGACCAGTATTACTCTCCTCTTTTTACTCTTGGTTTAGATATTGAGAGTTTTTGAGTTCAACAATAAGTGTTATTTATGTGAAAAGAAAAAGCAACAAAGCATGAAATCTTTGCCGTCAAAAAAGGGAAAGCATGAAGACGAGACTCGTGAAACTGTAGATCGTTAAACCTGTTGGGTCCATGCAGTCAGTTGGCATTGCTTTTGAACGTCAACGCCTTCATAGATTCTTGGATAGGGAGGGATGAGTTGATGTGCAATGTAGGTTGCAGTTTGTAATGTCACCTGTACATTTTACACACTGCAGCTTTAAGAAACACATTTTAAAAGCAATCGTAAAGGTATTGAACATGGTTTGGAACTGCTATCGGAATACTATACCTGACACTCCTTAGGGAAGAGAAGAAGGAATATCAACTAAAAAGTTAGAGTTAAGTTGATGAATTATACATACGACAGGTCATCCTTGTCACAACTTTTGTATACATGGTGGTATCTTTAATATCTTTAATATCACCTTTAGCTATGATTTGAAGACATCAACTAATTTCAAGAAAAATTTAAGCTCCAGATTTCTTGGCCTCTTGGTGGCCACAAGAGTTATGTTTCTCCTGAGGAATATCTCTGTCCTTAAACCTGTTACCTGTTAAACCCCCCACTATGTTCACTTCGTCCCTGGTGATCCCTGGTCTCTCCAGGCAAGGAGCTGTGGGCAGTGGTGAGCAGCGCTCTGGCCCTTGCCCGACAAAACCCCACTCCATTTGTGTCAGCGGTGAGGATAGTGGAGCGGGAGGAGGCCCTGGACAGAGCCTTACTGGAGGGGAGAGGGGGGAGCAGAGGTTACAGCCGGCCCCTTCCACAAGGACGACCTCGCTGCTGGAGGAGATGCTTCTTCCAGGTCTGAAACAGCTGATCCAGACATCCCATTTTACCATTCATCAAGTGGTTAAATATCTAATATTGTGTATTACAGTCTGTTATTACAGTTCCAATGTCTCCCTTCTTCCAGGTACTAGAGGAGGCCGTGTCTGCACGGTTTCGCAGCGTGTCCTATCTGCACACGCGTGGGCCGGGTCTGGCAGGCCACCTTTCTGCTCTCCAGCAGAGTATAATGGCCGACCTGACCACTGTACGCCACCTGCTGGAGCATTGTGTTCCACCACACTACCAGTTGACCAGAGCTTACTTACGAGCCAGCCACCGTTGTTTACATTCCCACCTCACACAGGTCAGTTTATTGTCATTTCAATAAGCACTTATTTACCCCGTCGCAATCACCAAATAGTTTGGAGATATTTTTAATAATCTGTTTTCAAACTGGTGGCGACCTCATTATACACATGTAAGTGATCCTTGTGGCCTAGGTTAGCAGCTGGGACCTGGAGAGTGGAGAGATCTTTGCTGTACTGAACTGGGTGATACACATCTACAACAGGTGAGCGCCACAACCTGCAGATTCTGTATTTTATTGTTTTTCCTTCTGTTCGTCTGTAGCTCCTTTAAATGACTTTAAATAATGAGTAACTAAATTTATAGTAACAGCAATGCAAGTTTAGATTTGAAGTAGCCTGATCTCTCAAGGTGGAATATTTCAAACAATAAATTTGTAAACTCTCCTCTATGGGTCACCAATAGTAGAGTAGAACATGATGGTATTAATTAATTTGGTGTGAGAATTTTAAACTCATTGTTTTCAATCATGTGTACAGCAATATTTATTAAAGTTGTCTAAATTACTTCATTCAAACTACATTGAATATAATATTAATGTTGAATGTAAATATTAAATGTTTAATTAATTATTTTATTTTTTTTATTCATTCATTCATTCATTTTATTTACAGTCTTTTTTGTTTATTCTTGATCTTGTCCAGCTTTCAAAACATAGGAGCTTTTTCCCCCAAGCAGCTATTTTTTAAGTTATTAAGTCGGCCATTACCTTTTACGTTCCCAAGTACGAAGTTGATTAATGTGGCACTATAAGGATTTTTTAATGAGAAGCCAGTGTTGCATGTTGTTATCCATCAAAAGCTCAGAGTCTTACAGTCTTAATTTGGCAGCCCAGACATGATGGGTCATCCAGAGCTGGTGGCTGAAATGGAGAAAGAAGAACTAGGACATCTAATATCCACTGAAGGACTGGAGCAGCTGCAGAACAAATATGTGCAGAGTGTTCGGGTGCGTTTCTTTGTTGTTCAAATTGTCATCCGTATAGTGATGAAAATAGGCATCTGGAAACAGGATTTGGCAAGCAGATTTTGAAATTGTATTTGTCATATTTTACTTTAATGGTTCATATATCAGTCAATAGAAGGGTTATTTGGGGGGTTTTTTTTCAAAAAAATGTTTTTTAACATTACGTCCCAACCATAAATCCAGATGTGTCTAAATTTAGCTCAAACAATTATTTCTTGTAAAACGCAGGGGATTAGGGGCTTTTTGGGGATATACCCTTGCAGTCGGGAACGACAGCGACGACCAGTTGAGAATATTGAATGTGAGCATGTGTAGGAAGCATAAAAAGACACGTTGAGGAGCAGAATGGTAAACATGTTATTCTACTGAGAATATTGAATAAGTGTCTGTTTCCATTCATAGAAGAGTGTTTCCGAGTGGATGCACAAAGCTCTGCAAGTGGAGCTGCAAGACTGGCAGAGAGACCAGGAGCCAGATACAGACCATGAAGGTTTCTACCAAACCAGCCTGCCGACTATCATCACACAGGTGAACATTTTACTGAACTTCTCCTTGTTCTCAGCATCCTAACTGTTCGTGGATTGATTTGGTCTTCATTGCTCTTGATGGGTTATATTGTACAATGTTGCATGGAATATCTTTGTTTGTTTATGGGACGTTCATAGATGCTGGAGGAGAACGCACGGGTTGCTCTGATGATCGGAAAGTCCCTACGAGATCAGACTATCCAGATGGGTCTGTACGAAATGGAGAACCTCCTCAACAGGTGTGCACTCATGAAAGCTTTTCTTCTCTGGCTGCCTGTCAACCATTTTATTTTAAGTGCATATGAAACAAGCTTGGACAAGTCTGTATGGGTTTTTTTTCACCTCCGTTCATTCTAATTGCAGGTTTCGAGAAGCTCTGGTGGAATCTGGGAAGGAGCATCGCAGGGATCCGAGCAACAACAAAAACAAGTTCTACTTCCACTATCTGCTGGCCTCCATCAGCAACTGCATCATCCTCAAGTGAGATAACGGCAGAGAAGTGGAGAATGACCCAAAGCTTTCAGTGTGGCCCAATTTTATGTTCATTTAGTTTCACTGAATAGGCTAATATCATGCTGGCAGGGATTGTAAGCATTTTGCGATTGTATTTCAGCACAAAAAGAGCTGTTTAGGCCCCTAGCCTGAATAATTATAAGTAGAGGGAGAACTATGAAAAGAAATGATCAGTTTGTTGTAGTTGTATCACGTAGTGAAATCCCAGAAACATATTTGATTCTGCTTTATTTGAAAAAAATTTTAATCTATCTCTGATCCATGTGATGCCTCTCACAAATTAATTAGAAAAATACACCAATCAGCCACAAAATTAAAATTATTAACTGGTTTTAATGTTGTGGCTAATGGTTGTTTATTACATTTTTCATCATTTTTGGTACTGTAATATTTTGGTACTGTAGCTTTGTGTCCATAGGTAACTGCCTTTGCACATTCAGTAGAGAGATAAAGAGTTGCAAATATAGAGAGACCAAAAAAAACCAAAACACTCTGACAGAATGTAATCAGTTAACTCTCAGTAAATAAAAGAAATGTACAAATGTCAACATGGCCAACAGTAAACGGTCTCAAACAGAGTAGCTATAAGTTGATCCAGGTGCTTTCTAACTAACAATCCTCCCAGCACAGCTAGTTACAAGAATAAGAAGTTAAACAAAGAAGCAGTAAAAAGGTGAAAGCAGGTCAGAATGAAATCTACGACGTCCCATGTATTTGATGCAGGAAGTCCACAGAGAGCCTGCAACAGCAACAGTCGTCCCGGTCTGCAGGACAATTCTCTCGGACCCCTCCCAACCCTCTGGCTGCGCTGGACCGGGCGGTGAGACGTGCATGTCGCCTGGTGATGGATCACCTCCTGCTAGAACTCAAGCCTTTCCTCCCTGGCCTGCTGACGCGACCCTGGCTGATCCAGGGCGACCCCACCCCAAAACTCTGCTGCATCCTGGAGCGTCACCTGGAGCTGTACTGCTGTGTTCGACCACCCTGCCGAGAGGTTTGCTGTTTATTCCTCCACACAGTGCGGATGGTAGTTATTCTGTACTGTATCAGAGGAAAGAACACTAATCATTATTAAGTGTCACTTTCATAAAGAATCGTTAAAGACGCTGCAGTAGCCCTGAGTCTTATCTCTCAGCTTAATAATACCTTATACTTATATAGTGCTTCCAAGATACCCAAACAAGTTTTACAGAGTATAGTCCAGATGGAGAAGTGCCGAATATCATTACATATAAATAGGCCTCTTCACATATGTATATATATGTAATGATATCCGTTCATTTGTTACACAGAGAGACAAACAACCACTCACACTCACACTCACTCCTATGGCCAATTTAAGGGTCAATTCACCTACATTGCATGTTTTTGGACTGTGGGAGGAAGCTGGAGTTCAGGGAGAGAACACACACAGACACGGGGGACGGGGAGACCATGCAAATTCCACACAGAAAGGCCGGCGGAGGTGGATTTGAGCCTGCTACCTTCTTGCTGTGAGGCAGCAGCGCTAACCACTGCGCCGCCGTAAACTCGCCGTACTTGATTTCATGTAAACTCAAAGTTAGTATGCTATCTAAACATGGCGGCTGAATCTTATTTTGGTGTGTCCAGCGTCTACAGGAGGAGGCCCAGTGGCTAATGGTGG
Organism: Lophius piscatorius; assembly: GCA_009660295.1. NCBI lineage: Eukaryota > Metazoa > Chordata > Actinopteri > Lophiiformes > Lophiidae > Lophius > Lophius piscatorius. Next base: position 8,244 of record VRLP01006975.1, on the reverse strand, counting down.
TGGAGTACGTCCGGGCTATGATGCAGAAGAGGATGGTGTGTCGAAATGCTGACGAGAGGAGGCAGCTCGCCCAGCAGATGATTCAGGACGATCAGCAGTTCAGAGAAATCTTTCACAGCCTGGTGAGGATGGCCTATGGACCCTGACTCCTGCTGTCAGGGTCCAGAAGAGTTTACTGCTGTACCTCTAATTCTTGGCAATATCCAAGTGTTCTACAGACTTTGTAAGAGTGGCCAAGAAGCGGATTATAAATGTAATATAGGTTTGATGTTACACACCAAATTAATACAATTAAATAAAAAACTTTAAAAATTTGAAACATTTTTCCCCAAGACAAAACTAATTTTCATGTTTGAAAACAAAAAAAAGCAGTAGCTTTACTGATATGCGGAGCAGCCAGTCGTCCAATGGTGTGTGGAATGATTTTGTCGAGGCTTTATTAGTAGATAACAGCTTATAGTAAAGCAAAAGCATTCTTGTACTTTCTAATCTCCATTTTTAACTTTGTTGAGGATCCTTGCCCAACCGGCTGCACACAGAGACCAACTTCATTCCTTCGGCTTGTGTTGTTGGAATTATATTGTAGCTTGTTACCTTCTTAAGTACACAGTTAAAAACTGGAGAGTTGATATTAAAGTATGGAACATTTCCAAGCGGATTTTCAGTCGTAAAAATGTAATTTTCACACATTCTGAGTCAAACTGTGTTGAGTGTTGGAGTCAACTGTCTGAATGTATCTCATAGGTCCAACAACACAGATACGTAATTAAGCTCAACCCACACCAGAAATGACTGCAGGTAAAGTTAAGGTGTCACCCGGAGCAAAGGACCTGAGAGCTATTGTGCTCAGCTAGCTAGCCACCAGTAACCTCCTGTAACCACTGTTCTCTGAGTGAAGAGACTCCCCCTCTACACATCTACAGACACCTTATACCATGCGGTTCGGGGGGGAATGAAAACTGTGCTTAAGGAATAAGATTCAAGATTAACTTTATTGTCATTCAGACTATCCGCCAGACAGGTAAACAGCAGAAAAATTTTTAATTGCATTTCGGTCAATAACAAAATAGAAGAAAACACAAACGCAAAAGGGCGGTAACAGTAATATATATATACATATATATATATATATATATATGTATATATATATATAAAATTGAAAGAATTAGCTGTCTGTACATACAGCGACTGGGATATTGAACAGGGGCTCGACTATTGCATTTGTTAAATCAAGGTAATAAATACTATAATAAGTGGGAACCAGAAACTATTAAAATTGCACATAGTATTAGGTATAATTGCACATGATTTGGTTTTATATGGTGAGGGAAATTGCGTAACGTATGCATCTCGAATATTGCACTGGTGAAAAAGGACAGTTCTAAAAATGTAGCTGGATGGGAAGTTAGTTTAGCTAATAGCAGCCTGTTGCTTTGCACTATCTTTAATATTGATGTCTTATTTTGAAAATGTATAAATTAAATATATTGGGATGAAAGGAAATACAATTATACGAAAAAATGTTGGAATTTTTTTTTTAAAAAACACTCCCAGTTAAAGGGGAAGAGCAAGACAGTAGAATTTTAGATATCAGGAAAGAAAACTGATTATTAAATTAAAACTATTAGAGAATTAAAATATAAATGTGTCACTTCACCTTAGAGCTGGTGAGAATCATAAAAAATCAGGCATATTGTTGATTTTAATCACAATGGGAGTTAAATTATCTCTTGAATCTCTTCAGATTTCACTGTGTATGGTGCAAAACAGGAAATGTTCGAGTTCTACAGCATTTTGTTAATGAGTTATTGATCATGGAAGTTTAAATTTGTGGATATCTGTCCAACTGAAGGGTCACAATGTTTTTTTTATTGACACAAATCATCATCTGTACAGCCGCACATTTCCTTTCCATCAGAGTTACAGCTTGCAAATTTGTCTCTGGATGGGTAAAAATGTCAAACATCTTGTACATTTAATTTTTTATTTTGTAATTATGTTCTCCAAAATGTTAGTTTGTTTTGTCCTTGGTAGAAATGATTAATATCTTGTAAACTTTAATTTAATTTTATAACTGTAATGTCTATTGATATTTGTAATGCACCTCATATTAAATCTAAACAGATTTTAATTGATAATTATGATTGGTGATATTCCTATACTATTATATAAACCAATATCAGCTTCAGGAAAATGTCTTGATAGCTGTGTCTGCACTTTAGGTTCCATATCATTCAATCTCCTGTGTCCGTAGGAGGGTGAAGAGCCAGTGCCTGAAGTGAATCCTCTGGCCTTACTACCTGTTCTGGCTGAATTTGTCCGACTGAAAGACCCTGGAATGCTCACACTGGAAGTGTCTGGACTGGTATCCAAATACCCAGACATCAGGTGATCAGATCTCCCAACTAATAGTAGAATCACTGTTAAATTACCATCTGGAATTAGATCCTCGGAGATACAATGATTTATTAACGATGATGCTGCTCATAAGAAGGTCATTTTGAATAGTTTCATATGAGCCCCTCGTGTGGCCGAACTAGACGGGGGTCTGACTTATTCCTGGTGATTTAAATATGGATAAATGAGCCTGAGAATGAAAACATAGTGTGAATTTTATGTTGAATAAATTGTCACACAAACTTTGAGGTCATACGCTATTTTCTGTTCCCTCAGTGAAGAGCATGTGTCTGTACTGCTGGACATTCGTGGTGATGTTTCCCGGGACATCAGAGGGTCCGTACTGGACTTGTTGGAGCAGAGTGCCCCCCCTCTTCCTGCAGGATACCGGCCAATCTTCACTGACATCCTGGTTCCTCAATCCACCATGGTTTTCTGTCTGCCCACTGCCAAGTGTGCATGACGGGGACTCGAGATAATGCCTGAACTCAGTTTTTCCACAATCAAGGTTGGTCAGTGTGGATCTGGTTTTCAGAAATACCATAAGGCCGGGTTACACTAAAATATGTAGGACTATGATGATGGTTTTCACTTCTGCCATTCATTCTTTATATAGGCAAACCACAACTGAGCTCCTTTTTTCCCCTCACACAAAATTCATAATGGAAGCTTCTCAGTTCCACCATCACTGTGTGCAATTGTTGATTAGTCACTTGAGGGTTTAGGGCGTGCTCAAGACCTCACTTATAGTATTAGTGACATCCATCACATATGTTGCACTGGTGACTGGCTGGTCCAGGTCTAGTTTCTTTTGAATCTTTCTGAATCTATTAGCCACTATGTTGCTCTACTGCGTTAAACATATGAATGAAAAACAACTTCTGGTTTGTCAACACGTCACGTTTGTCAGTGTTATTGCTTGAAAAGAGACAAATCCTTTAACCTGTTGTAGGTCGGTCAGCATCCAGCACTCACTATGTGTCACAAAGAGGCCGGTTGATGATGCTGTCTGATTAAAGTAATCTACAGAATAAAGAGTCTTACCTCTACACACTAATAAAAAATGTCTCCGTCAGTACACTTTAAAAAAAAAGAAGGGATTTCTATAGAAATTACTGTAAAGGCTTTCAAATTCAAAACAGTATATAATTTTAGTAAATTCTGTAAATGAACAGTCAATATCTTTATTGTGTATGGTTAGAATATGTGGAAAACACAGAACTTTACCTTGAAGATAAAAACTTTTGGAAATATTAATGGAATAATACCATAATTTACAGTCCAAGTATTATTCTGTGTCAATCACAGATTTTGCTGGTATGAAAACCAACTTTAACCATTTAGCAAGAGCATATCGTCCTTTCTACAGAAATAAAATGGGGGAAAAAAGTATATATTTGTGAAATAAGGTGGATTTCTAGATTAAAAATGACTGTCAATGGTAATTTAGTGTCATTTTATGTAATTAACCCTTTGATGTCCTTAACAAGAAAAACAAGCTTTTTCTTTCTTTGCATATTTATTTTTTGGGGGTCTAAATTTACCATAAAATGACATATCATTTGGTCAAACATAATTTTAAACCGTTAAAAGAAAATCAGACATAACACTGCTTTTCGGAGAAAATTCGTATATCATGGAAAATAGTCAATTTTAATTGGATCAGCTCAACCTTTTAGTGAAGCATGTTTTTAGAAAACTATTTGACCTTTTTTGGTCTTTTTCTGTGTCCCTTTTGACTTGTGGTCTCCCCCAGTGCTCAATCTTTAGCCCCTTACTCTTGAGCATATACATGCAGCCACTGGGTCATATTATAAACAGGTTCAGTCACACTTTTCAACAAGAAATACAGACTCAAAATGTGCTCAACTAAACATTTGATTAGGACATTAAAGGGTTTAAAGGCAGATTTCTTAAAACTTAAGCACACAAAACGGACATCATTTTTCATAGGTCCTTATTAGCACTGACAAGTCTCTTTTCTGACGTGGTGAGGTGACATTTTAAGAGACATCATTCATATATACAGTAGAAGCTACTGATGATAACTGATCAAGAACTTGTGATGCCTTTCTAAATCCCGACTAATGATTGAAAAAGATAACCAAACATCCATTGAGAGCATTGATATTAAAGATCTGATTCTGAATGTAGTGCAAGAACTAAGACCGTGACTGTTCCCTCAAAGGAGAGAATCTGTTGGACTTTGAATTTACAAATCAATTTGTACATATCATGTGATGTGTATTGCATTGAAAGAGGTAATGGATCTACTGTGAAGATCAAACAATAACCACAACAACAATATGCAGTCACAGATGAATGTATATTTATATGTAAGACAATATAGACAATCAGTATAACATTTTTCTTCAAGGATTCTTTTCTGTGAAACATGAAACATGAGGAACGTAGGCGGCTTATTCTTTATCACTTAATGAAAGTGAATACGATTTTTTTAATGTATTTATTATATTTAAATATTATTTAAATGTCTGCTATTTCCTTTAAATAGTGTTTACTGTCTCAGAAGATATTTTGGCGTTCTGCCTCAATGCCAACCTGAAGCACATTGTAAATGTCACATAATTGCTAGAATAAATGATTTACAAAAAACAAACTGTCATCGCCGTTATAGTTTGTTAGCAGCTCTTTGAGCAGCAGACTGCTACAACCACAGTGTCAAAGAGAAGGTGCTACTGCAGGTCCTTTGTCCCCACAGCAGTGAGACCGGTAAGCAACACTCTGAAACTGGGTTGTGTCTGGAACACTGGAACACTGGATTGTATCTACTAATAATGATTAATATAATGATGTTATTTACTTGGGTCAACCAGGTGGTGGTTGACGAAAGAAGAAATCCAAAACTGGCACTATCATGGATGTGCTCCCATCGTTGTCTCTGTAAACGCAGCAAGAAAGGGAGGATGTGTTTTCTACTCCTTGCATCGCATGAAAAGATAATAATAATAATAATAATAATACATTTGGATCATATCTCAAAGTGCTACAAAGTAAAAGCATCAATAAAAAATAAAATAACTATATAAAAACATGCCCAAAAAGCAGCAATGTTAATTAAAGTTATAGGTTCTGCTAAAAAGGAAAGTTTTAAGTCCTTTTTTAAACGTGTCAGTCGTCTGTGGAGCCCTCAGATGGTCAGGGAGGGCATTCCACAGACGAGGGGCAGCAGAACAGAAGGCCCGATCACCCATGGTGCTGAGCTTAGTCCGGGGAAGGAGGAGGCGGTATGAGTGGGTAGAACAGAGGGATCGTGTTGAGGTCAGTGGGGTGAGTAGTTCTTTTAGGTAGGGGGGTGCGTTGCCATGGATGCACTGGTGAGTGAGGAGAGAGATCTTATAATCAAAGAAGATGCGTCAACAGCAGCAGAGCTGTGCTCATGAAGTGGTGTTGGATGAAGTTTCTTACATATGCCACAAGTAGCTTTATTCTTGAAGTCCTTTGAATTGTGTCTTCTCCTAAAACTGCCAAAGCAAAGATAATTGTCCAATATGAGCCTTTTCTTATCGTCTACAGGCTTTCTGGCGAGCTTCTGGCATTTGCAGATGGGGTGACTGTCTCCACAGCATAGGCATGAAACTGGGTTTGAAGATGAAAATGAAGCGTTCACTTTCTTAGATACATTTGAATCCCTTGAGCTTTTCTCAACGGCACTGTATGTTTCCATAACGGTTGCTAATTTATCCAATTTCCCATTTGTACTGAATGCATTAGCATTTGGATGTTTTGCATCTATTGCTAGCATTTCTTCAGTAGACTTAAAAGCTTGAAAGGATGTCGCAGGATTGCATGCAATATCTGCTTCTTTTACCACAAAATCAGTAATTCAAATTCCTTATAATTTGGGTATTCCTCTGTTGGTCGCAGCTGCTTTGTGACATGGCGATTCCAGGGAGAGTTCAACCTATCTGGGCTCTTCTGGAGCCTCTTTTGGTTTTCCTCACAGTCATTTAAGACCTGAAGTCCTTTGATGTCTGGCATGATATTGCTGCAGACTGTCAGAAAATTAGTGAATTTTCTCAGTTTAACTGACTCCCTTGAGCCAATCTTTGGCCAGTTATTACATTTTTCTTTAAATGCACACAGGATCACAAAGGGATGGCCGTACCGAGTTCAGAGCCCCCCATGCTTGGTTGTAATCTTCATCATCCTTTCTGTAGAAACTTCCTTCCACTAGCGATTGTGCTTCACCACTGATATATTTCTTCAGGTAAAACAGCCTGTCTACTTGATTTTTGCATCAACGTTCTATCAGTGCCTTGGAACTTGTGCTCCACTTTGAGAACTAAGGTGACTCTCCTGAGAAGACTGGGGGCTCAGGTGCAGGAAGTCTGGTTAGAACCATTGTGTCATGTAGGGCTTGCACTAATGACACTTCACTGTTCAGAACATTTGTTCGCTCATTGTCATTGTTCTGACAAATTTGTTCCCTTTTAATTTCTATACAGGATACCGCAGGACAACTGGCTGCCTTACTGCAAGCTGCTTTATTTTCATCGAAGCTGTCACCTGAGTTAGCTTCAGAGTAAACCTTAAGCTCGAGACTTCTTGGATTTTCCATTACCAGTACCCAGAACAGCCTTTGTGCAGCGATTGTCTCCTCCATGTTCATTTCAACGTTCTTTGTGGCCAGCTGTGCAAAACACTCTGCTCTCTTTGCTAAAATGCTTTGCTGTTAAGTTCAATCCAAGTACTATTTCAATTACTCAAATAAATTTATTTTATTATGCATTCAAACTCTCAGATCCAGAAACACCATGAAGACATTTTTAAAATTTATGCTGGCAAATCAAGAACAACAATTAGGCTATAAAGATATATCAATGACTATCAATAATAAACTATAAAGAGTCCCCCCCAAAAAAGATACAGGGTAGCACAGTCAACCGTCATTCTGCGTCTTCTGCAGACTCGCCCTCTTTTGCAGAACTGTAGTCCTCGCTGGTGCTGCCCTCTGTTGGTGAAGGTACGGTAATGTCCACCTGGTGTCAGGAGCGACTGGTCGTTCTTTTTTCCCTTGTATCGGTACTCCTCTCCTCTTCTCCATCCTCTTCTCCGGCCGTACGCTGGCCCAGCGATGCTTCCTTCTCTATTCTTCAGGGGCACACGCTACTCTTTACTTTGGCCTCTCGACCATACAGGCGTAACGTTTTCACTGTAACTTAACCGGTCCAATGAAATAATGGCCACGAATCATACAGACGAAGATTGAATATTTATTCTCTCTTTTGCATCATCAGACACCGTGAAAACTACAAAAAATAATAATAATAAAAGTAAGAGTTCAAACATACAACTTCACATTATTTTAAAAAGTCTCTCAAGCAAGTGTCCGTAATTACCAGGTGCAAACAATAAAGGCTCTCATGCCAATATCTGTTAAGAGACAGGTCCAAACATTTTAACACAGCGAATGAATTAAACCGTTCTTGCAAAGGCACTTCAACAAATTATTACACACAGATATGAAACAAACAAAGGTATAAAATCACAAATTACCGTGTGCGCCACTTGGAACTTGCAGAATATGGTTATTTTAGGGCTGTATGTTTTCTGTCAGCAGGCATGTCGGCTCTCTCTGCTGCCTTATTGCCTGAAGAGTAAACTCTGGTCATAATAATAATAATAATAATACATTTAATTTATAATGCACTTTACATTTGGATCAAATCTCAAAGTTCTACAAAGTAAAAGCAGATAAAAGCATCAATAAAAAAAATAATAATAATAACTATATAAAAGCCTGACCAAAAAGCAGCAATGTTAATTAAAGTTATAGGTTCTGCTAAAAAGGAAAGTTTTAAGTCCTTTTTTAAATGTGTCAGT
>VRLP01006974.1:0-24707 GCA_009660295.1 Lophius piscatorius | reverse complement strand
GAAGAAAAAAAAAGAGGGAAAATTTTCTGGTTTTGATGTGGAGAGTGGAGAAGAGCAGCTATCGCATATGTTTAACAGTCGCTGCAGGAAGGACACAGGGGGGGGGGGGGGGGGGGGGGGGGGGGGGGGGGGGGGGGGAGGAGTTCACTTCAGATCCGCGTCCCGTTACCACAGAGTCAGTATAATACTGATAGAATTCATTTTTGCTGATAATAATAATTGTAAGTATAATCTTACAAATGACTTGACGCACAATATACTGTACATGAAGTCTGGACTAAATAGATTATGCATTAATAATTGGCACATTTATTTATGAGAGCTAGGAGACAACACGTATAGCCGTCATCTACAGTAAATACAGCACTAGAACTACAATGACTGAGGCGGACCACCCAGTCCCACCCCTCCTCGGATTGGAGTTAGTGTGAAATGCTCATGTGAGCTCCACAGGATCTTGCGGGATCTGCAGAACCCAAGAGGTGAGAGAAATCAGGCCTTGGCTGCATCGGAGAGAGAACAGTCAGTCGTCTTTCTCGTCTCGGGCCGCCCTTCCTCGTGATGATGTGAAGCGGAGACCGGCTGATGGGGGGGGAACCAAACAGGAATGGCGGCCGGGCGTGGAAAACATAGAGCATCTTGCTGTCCAGAAACTCCACTAAAGCCCTGATGGGGCCAGGCCAGTAATTAGACAAACTAGTAAAAGGCCCCTGGTGGAAGATTCAAGTCCGGTTTCCATCCTGCATATCGGTTGGACCCGGGGGAGAAAAGGTGCCTGCGTGTGAGTGACTTCCATCACAGCAGCAGTGAAACACAGTGGACGGGCCTTAGAGTTCTGCTGTCGGTCCCTTTGGTGTAAGCAGTCATTGAGTTCCCTCCTCGCCTCCCATCTCTGCGTGTTCCCAGCTGTCACACTACGGTGCTGATGCCACTGTGTTTGGGTTTGGGTCCGCCAGGTGCCGAACCCGCCTGCTGACTGTGGTGGTGAGGAGCTTGCTGGGAGTGTGGAGCATGATGGGAATGCTGGCTGTAATGGTTGTGCTGTGAATTCGGGTGTTGGTGTGGCTGTGAGGTGTAGCCCGGGTGCTGGTGGTACTGCGTGTGCGGAGGCGGGTGGTAGTGGTGGTGGTGGTGGTAAGGTGGGGGGTTCTGCGGTACCTGGCAGTAGTGTGGGTGGTGGCTGTGGGGTTGGGTCTGCCCTGTGTTTGCTACCTGTGCCGTGTGGTGCAGGTTGGTTGGGTGGGGCTTGTGGGATATGAGTGTCGGTTGACCAGGCGGGGCCACAGCGGCGTGGCCCTGCGATGGCGGCTTGCCTCGCTTGCTGCCAAAGAGCGACCCGAGGATGGAGGTCGACGCCGAGTTGGGGATGGAGGGATGACCGCGGGGTGCGTCCTCACGGGGGGCGGTGGCTCTCCGGCGCGTGTGCGGGCTGCTAATGATGGACCCCTGCAGGCGGGAAGAAAGGCAACAGTATGTCCATCAGACGCCGCACACTGCAGCTACACAATCGCTACCAGCCTACAGCTACACGGCGCCAGCCGGGTGGGTTTCAAAGTTCTTACGTCAGATAGACAAGTAGCAAAATGTTTGTCGGACATGCAAATGAGAAACTAAAAAATGTTTTCATGGTAGGCAGCAGCAACACTAGGACTACTTAAGCTTCAGGATGAAGGGAGCCTACATTCACGCTGGAGAAGCTAACAGTTAATCTGTAACAAGACCAACGACATAAACACGACCAGGAGCAAGAATAAGGGCGTTGAGTAAGAGGGGAAGAGAAAACAACATTTCATCCTCATCGCAGTCAGTGTGCCGAAAACCGCTAAGAGTCACACATGCAAGTTGTTATAATCACTGGAGGAATAGTTTCCACATGCAGAGGGTGTGACAGGCAAACTTGTCATCCACACATTAGCATTCAGCTAGAGTCAGGAGGAAGGAGGGGCTAAGCTCTTGTGTGCAGATTTCGCAACAGGCCTAGAACCTTCCCCCTTTTCTGGGTCCAACACTGCTCACAATCCAATTCTCCCTTAAAATAAAATAATAAAATAAAAATGGAGAATAAACGCTTTTCCATTGGTTCATGCTTCATCTACGACTGGAAAAAAAAAAGAAAGAAAAAAAGATCATTGTTGACGTCTTTGGAAGCAGATTGAAATTTTTCAGGCCGCCAGACTTGGATCCAACACATGAACTCATGGACACATGACATGAGGGGAAAGATGAATGAATGAAATCCACATCTTTTTTTTCTCTCTTTATAAGCCCATCTGTAGACCCCTGCCTATGAAGGCTATATTCATCCCTCAACCTTATTAAGAGAAGTTCTGGGTGAGTAGGAAAAAAAAGAAAGGCCCGGACAGAGAGGGAGAGAGAGCGAGAGAGAGAGAGAGAGAGAGAGAGGGGAGGGGGCTGCAGGAGATGTACAGTTTCCTCTCGGCTCACAGAGCTACCACAGTGGAGGAGGGACCCAAATGAAAACTGCTTGGATGTGACTGAATGAAAGACACAGACGAGGGCAGGGACCGGTGGAGGGATTAGTAGAGTCATGCTTGTTTGGAGGTAAAGTGCATATTGGTCATATAGCATGACCAAAAGAGGAGATCTCTGACATCCACAATGGGGCAGGATCAGAGGCAGGCAAGTCATGCATTCACACTAACTAAGGCAGGCAGGATATAAGGCATCCCAGGAGGAAAAATATAATGATCCAAACAAATGGATTGAGACTATGAAGCAAAGGCGGTGTAAGACCAAAAATAAATGGTGTGTTTTCACAGTGCACATCATCACATAGAGAGTAGCTTGGATACCAGCTGCTTCCAACTTACTTCCATATTGCTGTCTAGTGATCCTGCACTGCTGCGACGCCCCCGCTTGCCTGCCCGAGACATGCAATACCACAGATTAGAGATCGACAGCACTCCTGAACCGACTACGGACGTCTAGGCCACCCGTCAGTCCCGTAGGGGGCCGTGCAGGGGATTGAGACTGAGAGTAAGGTCCAAATATGGGCAGGACAGGGAAGAGCGCGTTCAAGTCTTAGAGGGGGGTGGGCGGGGTTGATGGGTGAGTGACAGGTAGCGCGGTGGCTAACTTGGGGATGACGTCTTATTTTCGCTGCGTTGAGATTTAAGACGCACTTTGAACTGATGTAAAAAATTTGGATTGCATTTCCTGGAAATCCAGCAAATATGGACTCCATGAACATAAAACCTTATGCATAATCAGCCATAACATTACAACCACCGGTTTAACATCGTGTAGGTCCCCCTTTTTGCTGCCAAAAAGCTTTTGCAGTTTCTGTAAGCGACCAATCTGCGGCTACGCAGCGCCATAGGCAGCAGGCTGCAATGTCATGAGTGTCATTACACCTTTCTATCAGAACTGGCATTAACCTTTTCAACAGATGAATACTGCAGTAGCTCTTCTGCGAGATGGGACAACAGAGGCTGTTGCTGCGTCACCAGCTGACTACTGCAGACTAGGAACATCTAAGACTTGCAGCTTTGGAGATGCTCCTACCCAGTTGACTCGTCATAACAATTATGACATATGTCATAATTGCTCAGATCTATTAACCCTCCTTTCGACACAAACTCTGGGAGCACAATGTTAACATGCTGCCCGTATACGTCCCACCCACTTGTAGGTGCTGCTGTGATGAGGTCATCTATGTTATTCACTTAATTTGTAAGTGGTTGTAATGTTATGGCTCATCCGAGTAGACTAATATGTGTCCAGAGTTGGCGAGTTATTTCTATAAACCTCGAATAGGGTTGATGCTGTGACATATTTTTTTTTTTGACTTGATGAACTCAATGTCGCCGCACAATGTTGGTTTACGGAACGGGTCAAGGTTGGCGAGAGAAGCCCGTCTCGGTGACAGTCACAAAGGAGGAGGCACATCTAAAGCAATACAGTGATTGTTGCACATGGGATGTACAGGCATATACAGGTCTGAGGGCAATCAGAGCACTCTTGCCGTTGTTAGGCACATTCAGCCGATGATACATGACCAATAATCACACATATACAGGAGAATACCTGATGTGTATGGAAAGAACACAGTAAATACACATGGAATGGAGTATGGCAGGAAAGGAAAGAGAAAACATAAATAAAAACTTTAAAAAAAATGACCCCTCTAACATGCCACACACGTCCTGCGTCGGAAAACAGAAGGGCGGAGACAGGAGGGCGGAGGTACTTCTACAAGCTGCAGCGCTGACTGGACTCTGGTTTCCCATCCAGGTAAGGATCATAAGAGGAGAGCGCGTCGCATCAGCGACAGTGAGGCAGACCCCTGACTGGATTTCATTTTGTTATCAAGTTAATCACCTGATAACTTCCCATCGTCATCGTTATCTGCAATGAATGAAATGCATTCTGGTTCCGGAGGAGCGGCTGTGTTAAACACTGATAAACATGGGTGTGAGATGACGGTTAACAACGAGACCGAGACTAACTCCGGATCTGCTCTCTGCTTAGGGATGCTTCACATCAGCACCGGTTTGTTGGGTCGGGAGAGAGAATGGCACGTGATGGCTGGATAAAATACAAGATAATCATGAACCGTCTTTGGATGGAACAAACAAGAATGCAAAACTGTTGAAAAGTTACACAAAAAAAAGAAAGAAAGAAGAAGAAGTAAAGATTAAAACATGGATGAAAATCATCAGAAATCAAGTCAGTCACATGATCAGAGGGGTGAGACCTGCCGCTCAATTGCATCCACCACTGAAAAGATAAGTTCATCAGTCTTTGAATAAATTAAAGGCTTCGTTCTTCCTTAAAACAAAAGATGCTGCGTACAAAATAAATACATATTTTCCAGACCAAACCGTCCGATCGTGACTGAGTTAGACAGTCGATAGACATCAGAGAATTCTAGAGTGAACGGAACATATGGATATTTTTTATCCCCTCCTCACATCACTGAGAGGCGGACGACTACGGAAGAGCCGCCCTGGTGCCAGTTGAGAAAAAAAAATTAAAAATCTAATATATGATATAATATTATAATATCTAATAGATGGATTTTGTCTCCTATTGTGTAAAAAGAATTATCTCTATATATTCTGTCACTTTAAAATAAAATTGCATGTATTGCTTTTAGAGCTGCAACTAACAATCTATTTCATTATTGATTAATTTTGATCCAAAAATGGAAAGAAAATGGTAAAAGTGTTGAACACTATTTCCCGCCGCCCAAGGTCACGTCCTCAAATGTTGTATTTTTTGTATTTTGTCCTAATCAACAGTCCACATCCCTGAGATATTTAGTTTACTGTCATAGAGGACTGAAGAAATCACAAAAATATTCACATTTCCTAAGCTGGAATCAGAGACTACGGAGATTTTCATCTTAAACACGACTCAAAACAGTTCATCCACTATCAAAATAGTTGGTTATTAGTTCAATAGTTCATAATTCTAATCTAAGTGTGTAGATTTACAGCTGGATTTTCGTTTTTTCTTCTCAACGGACACTAGGGGGGGCTGCCTGGATGACAGAAGGAGCAGGAGAACCATCAAAAAAACTGTCTGGTGGAAGCACAGATGTTCTGGCTGTACCTGCTTCGGAGAGATCTCGGAGGGAACTGCTGAGGGCGCTCCTCTTCAGGCCCTCGCCCATGGCATAGGTGTCGTCCAGGCTGGCGCGGTTCATGCTGCCGTTGCCGGCTTCCTTCTTCAGCCCGGAGCTCTGCGACATGCTGGGCCGCACCACCCCCTTCTGCTTCTCCAGCTCCGCTGTGGAAGGAGGCCGAGCAGAGATGGAGGTAAGGGACGGCTCTGGCCTAGGAAACGACTTTATAGCCTCTGTGAAATAAACTCAGCCGCAACGTGGACATCCGCCATTAAAGTTAAAATGACTTCCAAAATCCTGACATCCATAATTTTTACATTTATGAACCCCTTTTTGAATTATTTTTAGCCAACTACCCCTTCATGAGTTCAAAAATGTCTTTATAAAGACTCTACAGCCCTGTGGCATCTATGACACTTACCCCAATCAGCCATAACATTAAAACCACTTCCCTAATTTTGTATAAGTCTTCTTTTTGCAGCCAAAGCAGCTTTGTGACGCACGACCACCATGAACGTTACAGAAGTTTTAGCTACAGTGGCTCTTTTTTTGGCTCAGTCAACACAGGCTTACCTTCACTCCCACACGAATCAATAAGCCCCGTCAGCCCGATTTCATAAGTAGTCCTTTGTCCTTCGAAGCCCTTTGGTAGGTATTAACCACGGCACACCATAACATTTGGATCCTTACAATTACCAGTTATTCCTCCCTCTAACACATCCACTTTGTTCCGGGATAAAATATTGCTACTTTACAGATGCTGGTGTGAGTTATTCTCACTTCACCTGTTGGTGGTTATAATGTTATGGTTGATGCTGCATTTGCAAATGAATACAGTCCATCATCTAATTCATGAAAAATCATTATGAGAAAAGACTTTGTGCCTTTATTGGCCTCAGCTTTCTTTGTAGACCTTCGCAGTCACTCCTTATTCAAACTTCCTGCTCCAAGTGAATCGGACTGCATTTATTTGTAGCCGTCAAGAAGTAGGATTAAAATTGGATAGGGAATAAAAAATTCAGATTCCCGGTCTCATATTAATATTTCCCATATAAGTTGCTGCAGCAAAAGTATTTCAGGGAATTATGCAAAACCGATACAACATTTCAAAAAAGCATATATTCCCCGCAGTGAACAGGTATAACCCCCCTATTTGAGATTGACACTGGATTGTCTTCAGAGATTCCCGTTAAACTCTCCCTTCAGCTCGCCATCCTTTGATACTCTGAACATTCTTCCTCGTACAGCGGCCCAGTCTGGTAATGAGGACCATGCCTAGTTTCTGCTTCGCACAGCCTGAGGTAGGCAGAGTAATGGGGGGTGGGCTGGAAGAGGGGTGAGGGTGGGGGAAAGGCAGCTCACACTCTATTCTGTGTTTCTCCATTTCCTGGACCTCGGCGATGGACTCCCGTAGGTCGTCTGTGAACTTCTTGCGGTCCTGGGGGTTGGGCGCGTTGAAGTTAATGAGGACTTTGATGTCCGCACCTGGAATGGCTGATGTAAGTCTGATTCCATTCGGGTAATCTGGGCACACGGAGAAGGAGAGGCATTTACACAAGGACCACTGATCAAAACCAAAAACACTTTAGCTTGAATCTGAGTGAAGCTCATAGCATAAACATTGGTTTGCCTCCCCGCTGCAGCTGGACGTGTTAGAGCGCCAATTCAGATGTTATGTAAATACTGTCAGACCATCGCGCCGCGGGGACGGACAGAAGGAAAGGATGTGGCACTTACACTGACTTTCAAACAGCATGACTTGCATCCCATAAAGAGAGAAGGACTGTCTGAAGCTGTACGTGACTGAATTCTTCTTCTTCTGAAAAATCTTGGTTACCTGAAATCATGAAGAGACGATACTGTAAAGCAGGTGTACTCAAATACAAATCTTAAAGGTCCACAAAAATATTTTTCAACGAGACATAGGTCCATTTATTATAGTCGGTCAAACCACAAGCCATAATACTGTTATATTCAGAGAGAAATGTCCTTTTCATTCAAAACAACAACAAAAATACATACTCAAATAAAACAGAACTTCCATAGAACGCTTTGGTAAACAAATAAATATCTAGATCTCAGGAATCAAAGTGCAATGAAAAACTATTTTTTGTGTCAAACAATGCTGCTTAATGAGAGAAAAGGCATCTTGTGTCACCCAACACCCACTCCACTCTGAGTGAGCACTCTGCTGCTTTTTGTTGTTGTGTCAGTATTGTAAGGTGTGTGTTTTGGTTTGGTCAGCACGTGTAAATGGACTTCCATCTCCATGCCAACGATGCTCTGATAGGCTGTTACTGGGTCACATGGTGGGAATGAAATTGAATGTATCTTCGACTTTTATGTCGTGTTTTACTCTAATGGTTCATATTTTAATCACTAGAGGGATCCTTTTTATTACAAAAAAAATACCGTGGACATAACTTTACATTTAATTTGAGGAATTCAATCAGGGGGATTGCATGTACAACGCAGGGGATAGGGGAATTTGGGGGATATCCCCTTGCTGTCAATGACGACAGCTTAGGTCTAGTTTAGAATAAGGGAATTGCTCTCTTACGCCTTAAGTGCCTGTCAACTGGAGCCACACACACACACACACACACACACACACACACACACACTCACATACACACACACACACGCACCAACACTCACATACACACACACACGCACCAACACTCACACGCACATGGCAAAGTTAAGCGAGACTGCCCTCTAAAGTCAGGACAGTCAGTATCCTGGGACAACTTTGGAAAACCAAATGGAATTTGTCCTCAAGGTTGAACCCCAACTTTGTAGAAAATGTGGGCTGCTGATTGAAGAAACGTGTCCATCTTGACAAACAATGTTTGTGAACGTCACCCTTCAGTGCAGATCAAAGTTTGTGTCCCAGTCATGACTCTAATCCCCGAGAAATGTGTGAACGTTACAGGGAAGGGTTTGGTAGTTACAGCTTGTGGGTAAAAAGACACAGGTGTAACTGCGTGGGCATCCTTTGCAGGCTGTCGGACGAGGAATGACGTCATGAGCCTGGAAGACGACAACATGTTGACATGTATTCTATCCCCCCAGATTCACTTGTTTCTATAGAGTATAGGGTTACCGTTTAGAACTAGGCCAACGCTGTCGTCCCTGACATCAAGGGCATGTCCCCCCAAAAGCCCCCAATTCCCTGCGTCATACAAGAATTTAATCCCCATCGTTGAACCCCTCGAATTAAATGTGACTCATTAATAATCTCAAACAGTCCATATTGACTCGACCCATGAAGCCAGCAGTCTGTTCTAAGGTCAGATCCCACACTGACTCAATAATGACGACCAATAGTTGACTATTTTTTCTGAACTCAGTAATAAAACAAGGCAGATTTCCTTGTGTCAATTCATATCCGCTAAAATTAAACACAACTGGACAAAAAGTGGTGAGTTACAGCTGAGGATTTGTGTTTTTTTGCAAAAAAAAAGAAAAAAAAGAAGCCCCTCTAGTGAGTAAAATATGAAGAACTACAGAAAAAACATGAAAAATACAAGTTAAATCTTGTTGAGGTGGTTGATGTGAGGTTAATTTGGACTAAATTGGAACAAGGATTATGACGTTATGTCCAAAAAAAGTGTTTACCGTCAAGGGAGCTCCCTCTGGTGAGTAAAATATGAACTATTAGAGTAAAATATGATATAAACAAGATATATATATTTTTAAGTGGATTCATAGGCACCAAATATGGACTAAATCCAAACGGCTTTAGGAACAGTTGAGGAATTATGGCCCAAAAACTGTGATTTTGGAGATAAAGCCTCCAATATGGCTGACTATGGGTTATTGTTATAACTCTACTACTACTGATAATAGTCCAGTATTATGATAATAAAAGGGTAATACTGTATTTCATGATATTTTCTGATGAATTGAAAATCTCATAATGTTGTAACCATTGTTTTAAGATGTATTAAAGGAGGAGAAGAGGGGAGAGGAGAGGAGAGGAGAGGCTTCTTACCACTAGTAGATCGTTGAACAGGAAGATCTCTCGCTGATGCAGGCCGAGCTTCTGGAGCTTGTTGGGATCTGGCACTTCAAACAGGCGGCAGTAACACACCAGCCGGCGATGAGGAAGTGACAGCACCTACAGGGAATGAAAAAGAACACAGATACAAACACTTGAGAGGGAATTATGGCCTCCCTGCAGGCGGTAATAAGGAACAGAGTCTCCTTCTACCTCCAAGTTTGGAAGAGTGAGTGAGGTCATCATCTGTTATGCACTTATGTTTTGCTTTGCAACTAACTATTGCTTTTATCTCTGATTATTAAATTTAATTACTGGTTTTGTTCAAGAAATATTCGAAAACAGCAAATGTAAATAATATGAATATTTTCTGTACTTTCAAAATGACAAGTTTACTGTCAAATAAGATGAACCAACCCTTACAATTTAGAAACCAGAGGGGTCTTATTTTGTTGTGGTATTTCTGATTGTAAAATCATTTAAATTATTAATTGGCATAAGATTTAGAAAATAATTCAATGTCATTCTATTTATTTAGATTACTTTTTCTGTAAAGTTTTAAAACTATTATGAGTAATGTAACCCTAACCCTGTAATTTGAAGTGCTCTTATTTTGAAGGATCTTTTCAGTCTATCATATGTTCAGGGTTCTTTAAGTTCTCATGGTGGCTCTGTGCAGTCGTTAGCTTTAGCCGCTCTTCTATCGTTAGCTTCTTGAAACCTTCTATGCCCCTCGTTCGGTAGAGGACCGCTTATGCAGAAAGGGAACTCAGGTTTTTAGATAATTATACAAGTCTGCATAGTCTGCATTTACTGCAATGCAGATGCAGGAGAGGTGAGGAAACACCGTTACATAAAGAAAAGTAATGATTACATCTGTGTACGATGGATGGACATTTAGCCTACTTACACATCCCAAGCCGTGGTGAAGCGATCCGATCTGAAATAGAGAGACAAAAAAGACAAAAAGCACATTATCGAGCTGCTCTGATGAATTAAACTGACTGCCTCTGGAGTTGGATGGTGGTTCTACAGCAACTCAACTGAAAACAGCGCCTGCTCTAACAGCGCCGCCGCTCTCCCAACGCCATTGCTGCACATTATGATGAAGTGTTTCACAGGGAGATCTTCTGGGTTCTGAATTCTGTAGATAAACCGTGACGAGGAATGATTTTTCGATGGTTTAATTGTCACTTCCAGGGTAACCTATGCCTCCCACAGGAACTCTAATGCATCCTCCATGCATGACGTTCCTCCATCCAAGACCGCATCGGTTAATCACACGTCCACCCTTCACACTTGAGGAGATATATTTTCCTGCAGACTAGTGCAGAAATGCTGCTACCGCAGCTCCCGGAGCAAGGCCGGGACTAAATCAGATCAAATTCAATTCAATAAGATCTTGGCCAGTCTTCACAAACAGAAATAGACCCAGTCCTATTATTGCAGATTCATTTAATAAGTCCGACGCTGGTTTCGACCGCTGCTTCCTCTAAAATGAGGGGAAACACTATACGTAGGTCAAGTGGCAGGAAGTTCTGGGTGACATCTCACAAGCACTTTAGGGTTTGTTAAAATCACCAGCGTGAAGCTCTGAGGCCGGGCATGTGTCTTCTTTCATGCTGCCGTTCCAGTTCCGAAGGATTTCTAGAGATTTTCTGCGGCTACGTTCACACTGCAGGAAATTGTGGCCCAGATCGGATTTTTTTTTTTTTTTGCTGATTCGTGACTTTTTCATGGCAGCGTAAACAGCACAATACAAACCAAATCTGATCTTTACCGGTTCCTATTTGGGTCACTTCTACATGTGGTCCTCGATTGGACATGGGTCGAATTTTTTTGCCATGGGACTTCAGAATTCATGCAACTTTGACGTCGTCTTTTATCCACACTCGTCACAAAGCTGCGCCGGCGGGAGATAATACGTTATAAACTAACGCATTCAAACTGACTTTAGTGGCTTCCGTATTGACAGAGTGTCGAATTCGACGTATTTGTTATTGTTCTTTCGTGTATACGGGTCAGTTTAGGGCCGTGAGCTGTTCAGATGTTGGAAAAAAAATCTGAATTGAGGAAGGCCTCACGAAGAAAATTTATCTTATGGAAAAATGATTTGTTTGCATGTTATTTCTTTTCCCAAGGTGTCCCTCATGGTTCCATCCTTGGACCTTTTCTCTTTAAAATATGCATGCTGACACCGGGTCATTCCACTAAGAAATAGAGACTGAAAATATGGTCAACCAAACAGTTGAGTGGGACATTAGAGGGTTTTAAGGCTGGCGGGGAGATTGAGCCTGAATCTCCTCGCTGCCCAAGATGAACGGAAAGTGTGTCTTCATAAAAACATTTTTTTAACGAAGACAAAGTGATTCAGTGTCACACATTGAAAGTTAAAACAGCCTTTAGTAAACTTAGCGGGATATAAAATCGTACTCACTGGTTTCTTTCCCACTATGAGCTTCTCAACCTTTTGCACCTGTGAGACATGGTCCTCGTTAGTCTTGAGCTCGCGCTTACGGATCCTCTCGTAGATGCCGACCAGAGTCTCTCTAGGGATGTCCTCCCCATCATCCACACCTGAGAGGACAGCTCAGTTCATTTACACTGTTAAACTAAAGTCAAGGCTTTCTGTGACGGAGGGAATGATTGATGAAACCACATTCAGCTGACAGGGATTAAACGACCAAGAATCAAATATTCGTTACATAATGAAAATGGTGAATATTCATTTTTAAGCTGTATGTCCCTGCATCTCAAATTGGTCCTGGGTTTTTGCTACCTCTCAAATTCTTGATGAAGTCCTCCAGCTTCATCTTCCTCTCGGGCTTGACGTTGGGGCTATACATGTCCGTGTTGAGGAGGATGATGGCGAACGCCAGGATGAAGATGGTGTCCGGGTTTCTGAACTGCCGCACCACCGTGGGGTTGCAGATGCAGTATCTCTGGCTGGAGACATCAGACGAGGAGAATAACGTGACGCACCTCAGCTGACGCGCACCAAACTCATCGAGCTCATTGTGAGGAAATGTTTTCAGCGAGAGAGCGGATGTGAAGCTACCGATAATTATCCACACAGGGAGGCAGCAATGACTCACAAAAATATCAGTTCACATAAAACATTCCTTCATGTTTTCAGCAAAAAAAAAAGTTTTTTATTTCTAAGTTACACCTACAGGGAATTTGAGGAGGTGAAAATAAATCTGGGCATTAATCTAAAAAGTAAGGATAAGAAAGAAAGGAAAAGCGATTGTGGACGCACAGATTCTGTATTATTATGAAAAAAATCCATCTGCAAAGAAAAAATATTAAGGTTAAACATGCAAATTATTCCAGTTTAGCATATGTCGTTAATCTAATGAGCTAACACTACTTCATTGTGAGCGTAATTATTATGGGGTGGGGACAGGAATCTGAGTGGGCCGGTGGTTTCAGTCGATGAGGCTGGCAGCAGATGGGGAAGAAGATGTTTTTGTGGCGTGAGGTTTTTCGGTCCGGGTGGGAGGCAGCCTCCTGCCTGGGGGTCGAGTCTCAAACACAGATGAGTGTTTATTTTTTCTCAGGGTTTCTGCCGATTTCAACAAGTTAAATTTGAGACGTTTTAAGCCTTTTATAAATAAAATATAAATCATACATTTTATTTTTTAGAGCGCTTGTCATAAATACTAAATGCTGCTTCACAGACACAGAAAAAAAACAGGTAAAATAAGAATGTGAGTCTGAGTGTATTAAGGTTTGAAAGCTTTAGTGATGACTTCACAGGTTCTGGGTCAACAAACCTTCTCCCCCCAAAAAGGCAGCAGACATATTGTATTTTCTGATAATAATATATTTTCTATAAAACATCTCTGCTTTCTCTGTAAAACGATTTGTCAGCCTCCTCTAGATGTTTACTTCCTGTGTGTCGGTGTCGCGCCCCCACCTGAAGGCTTCGATGAGCCGCTCCACCTTCTGGGCCTCACCCTGAACACGGATGTGGTTCTGAAATTTCCTGAGAGCCTCGTCCAGCTCCATGCCCTGGAAGTCCATTTCATCCACCACACAGCTGGAAAGTAAGAGGACAAATAAATACCAGACATATAAGACAAAGACATGGAACTACTTCACCAGTATTTCTTTTTATCTTGGAGGCTTAGATGGTCTGGATTGCATAATGGATCAGGATCAGATGTAAATGGTGAGGTTATGAGGGCTTCAGATCATGTTGAGTCCATCTTATTAAAGGTGTAACGATTGTTATTTTCTTGTCCGATCATAGATTTTTATAAAGCCTGACCTGCCACACCTACGTTTAAAACCATAATGAGTAGTTTATTTAAAGTGCTCTTATTTTGGAGGATTACAGTGGAAGTAAAGCTGGTCGGCATTGTGTATGTGTTCTGACCTGTTGAAATGAATGTACCCTCCGTCCTCTCTGCCATGCATTTTTACGTTTTATTACCATAATGGTTAGCATCACTTAGCAGGCTGGATGCTGGTTCTGCACTATAGCTAGCGTCGCTCTGCTAACGTGTGTGATAAAGTGCGATTGCCCCCCTACTACTTATCACACAGCGTTTTTGAAATGATTGTCATTCTTTACACTTTTCTCAAATAAATTTTTCTACAGCTATGGCTATAATATTTCTGGATTTGAGCATTTATACCAAACATCTTTCACGTATATCCTATCATACTCACTCCAAGACATCTCTGTTGAACTGCTTCTGTCGATTGCCGAGGAATTCTCCAATCATCTGCCTGCTGAGCCCCTTCCTCTGCAGCAGGAAGTGAGCCACACCCACTGGTGTGTCAGGGATGAATCCCCTCTCAGTCAAGTACTGGATGCCCTTTTCTGGTTTCCTGATAAATACAACATTAAGATGCACTTAGATAAAAAAATAAATTAAAAAAAAAGAACAAACAACACTCTATGTCTAAAGATACATTTCATATTAATGCTTTATTACACTTATTACGGATGTCTTCATCATGAACCTTCAGCCGATGATTGATTGTCATTGCAACTAATAATTTAATGTCTCCTCTTGCCTGTTTTATCCCACCATTATAGTATAAGTGGAATCAAAGTACAATAATGAAAATACACCTTATGAAGAAAGAAGAACAGATATTTTTTGACTTCGTCATATTTATGTCTAGACGCTCGTTTGAAGGATTCAGTCCAGTCTCCTGGAAGAACCAGCAGCTGATGTCAAAAGGTTGTAGGAACGCAAAAAGTTTGTTAGAATAGCAGTTCTAATTTTAACAAATTGTCTCAGTCTCTTCTTTATCATTTGGCTTAAAACTAAAATGTGGCCTCAGCGCCGCAGGGATATAAACAGTCAGATGTTAATTAAGTCTCCACTCACGGCGGAATATGAGCAACCTGATGACATCATTAACGAGCGCCAATCAGTGGAAAACAACATTGAACTAGGCCTACGCTAAGACCCCAAAAAAGCCCCCAATCTCCTGCATTTATCAAACAAAGCCCCTGATGAGCTCTTCAAATAAAATTTGACTCATTTTTGTCTCCCCCTTTACGAAGGTATCAGTAGTGATGAAATATAATATTTCAATTTTATTCACCAGAGATGAGAAATAACTGTTGGATGATGTAAAAACTGCCTGAATCCGATTAAAACAAGACTTAAAACCTGAAGAAGGTGTTAAAGATGCTCAAAGGTGCCGTAACCTTGAGATACGAATGCGATGTCCTTCATAAATGTTGCGTTGTGCTTCTGCAGCTCTGACTTGTGTAACACCTATGAACACATAAGAATTCAGACCCATTTCTCCTGAAGGTGGAGGATAAAAATAGATGAAATGGACTAAAAGTCAAATATAATTCAATACTTTGAATTATATATTTCAATCTTACTCTAAGCTGAATAATAATTTTTGTTATATTCCTCTTAAACTATATGTGATTTGTAACCTCAGCACAGTTAAGTCTAAATTGTTCACGTGTTTCCCCATAGCCTGTGATTACTTTAAGGACTGTAGGAATTTCAAGCGCTGGCACACAATAGAGCCAGACTGAAACATCTACCGTACAATTTAATTTAAAGTAAAAATAAACGCGGAGCTCGCTTTAAATCATTACAACCAAATGAAGCGAGCCAGTTTTCATCTCTTACATATTCCAGCCTGTTTTAGATCAGTTTGTTCAACATGTGTTGTGAGAACAAGTAAGATGAAAACTAGAGGTTCTAAATAGGTTGAAATGTGCCTTAAGGTTGAAAAATGAACAGAGACACATTCATTTAAGGATTATAGCCTTGATTTCTAATTCCTAAAATCATGAAAGAGTCTGATAAATAATGAACAAAAATGGCAAAATTCCAGCCATAGAAATGTTGCAACACTAAAATATCAGCCGATCGGTCGGTCGCCGGCTCCACCAGAGCCGAGTACCTACTTGTTGAAGAGATTCAGGCCGATGCGGTAGTGTCTCTTGCGGATGACATCGTTGCTGAAGATGGGCGAGTCCCAGCTGTTGCGAGTCTCCTTGTGGTACGTCTGCTTGCTGAGGGTCTGCTCTCGGAGGCTGTCTCTGGAGGAGGACTCTGAGCTGCAGTTGATGGTGTCGTTGGAGTTGGACGTGCTGTTGATGCTGTCGTTGTCCCCGTCGGAGAAATCCGATTCCGACTTACTCTGTCTGTTGGCCGAGCCGTTGATGGCCAAGTGGCTTTCCAGCTGGCGGTGGCGATGGCGCAGTGGCGCGTCATCGTCACGGGAAGGAACCCGCGGCGGTGGTCCGTGAATAATGTGTTTCGGGCTCGCCTGGGATGACGTTACGATGTGGCCGTGCTGTTCATAAACGGGGGGCCGTTTGACAGAGCCGCGGTCCGAGCGGTCGCTGAGCTCTACCGAGCTGTCGCTAGGAGGTTCTATGGTCAACAGAGGAAGATGGTCCATTCGAAGACGCTGCTCCTGGCACTCCAGGGAAGGAGTGCTGCGGCAACTCGTGTCTGTGTCACGACCCTCATCTTTGGGGTCAATGGGCCAGTACTCCTGGGAGGAGTTGACCGACCGCAACCGCAAGTCCGATTCAGTGCTGGAGGGCTGGTCGCCTGACCTCGACAGAGCCATGGAGGGGACCATGTCCTCCTCATCGATGAACAGTGTCACGTCACTATAGGACGCCATCGTCTCATCATGTATGCGTCCTGCCCTGCGGTGGGACTTCACCTGATAGGGCATTTCCCTCTCCACCTTAGAGCAGATCATGGCGTCTGGATCGGGACCCTCATCCCCCTGAAGGCTGCGACAGTTCAGTGCGTCATCTATCGATTCGGCCAAAGATTTGACCTGCCTGGAAAAGGCGTCCTCCAGCTCCGTGATGGCGTCCGTAAGGTCACCCTGTGGAGCTGGGTGAGACGCCATGTTGGCCTGTTGGTGGACCTCGATGTCCCCACACTCAGACTGCACCATGGACAGCGGGGTGCCGTCCTCCGTCATGGAAACCTGCCTCCCCTCAAAGTAGGAGCTGTGCAACTTCTCAGGACCCTCGAACGAGAGCTGCATCCTCATGTTGGACAGAACGATCCGCCTGGACATTCGGTTCTCGGACATGGAGCTCCTGAGACGTTCAAAGTTCTTGTTCATCTGATACTGGCGGAAGGCTGTCTGGATGGTGCGGGCCGCGTGCCGGGTTATGAAGCGCCCGCCATATTTACGCTCCAGCATCTCCACCTAGAGAGAAGATGGAGTAGAGCGACGGTAAAACTACGCCGGTAAAGGGTTTATATATCAGCTTCATTCTTTTCCCTGTGACAGAATAATCTATAATCTATTATTTCTGATAGGTAACATAAAAAAACCCAAATCCTCAGATTAGAATGTAAAGCAGCAGAAGATTCGTCCAGATGACTTTGACCAACCTGTTTGTCCTGGAGGTCAGCAGAGAGTTCATAGCTCTCGGAGAGCGAGCGGGACCGCTTGATGGCCTCCTCTTCAGCCTGCTTACGGAGGATGGATTGCGAGTGCTGGAGCTTGGGCCGACGGGGTCTTTGAGGCCCAGGCTGGACCCCGTGACTGTAAAGCGGGCTGTCGAAGCGGTCCGGGCTGATGGCTGAGCCGTGAGTCACCGGACCCTGGGCGTAGCTGGCTCCTCCGTCCAGGGAAGGGCCGCTGTCGTTCGGCCGTCCATCCCCTTCCACACTGCGAAGAGAACGCAAAGGTGAGATGGTGAGATAATCTTTTCATTTTGCTTTAATAACCAGAAAGTGAGAATTCAACTCTAGAGCCGGAATGAGATTAAAATATCATCAGATGAACTGCGGCCGATCTCTCTGATCCATCAAATGGAAAGCGGCGTCAGTCCAGGGACCTAAAGACCTAAACTTTTATAAAGTACAGTAAGTCTTAAGGACTAGTCTCTGCTGGGGAGTAGAGAGCGCTCTGTAAAGTGTGGCATTACAGCAGTGACCTGCAGAGTGTGTTTAAATGACGGTAGTCACTTCTGGAATGTGCTGATTCTACAGCTTTACAATGTCAAGTGTTTACAGCGAGCTGCCAGACTGGGAGGAAACTTAATGCCTTAATGACTGAAGAAAATACACCGAATGTTGTAACCAAAAACGCTGCATTAACAGAACCAAGAGATTAAGCACATCCCGTCATCTGTTGTCCTTTCTGGACGACCTCTTACACAAACAATGCAAATAAAACAAGAGGTTACTCACTCACTCTCACATTCTGACGCACTAGGACACGACGGCCTGCTGTGGAAGGAACATCTATTTTCTATGAAATGCCAACTCTTCCTCAAGATCTTATCCACCATTCTTTCAGGCAGGTCCAGAGTCCAGAGGCGACTCCGGGAAACCAAAGTTTATGCCAACTCGAGGGGCCAATCAGCGACAAATGGGAGTTGCATCATGTTTGCTTGAGCAACCGCACACTGTTCCAATATACACGACAAAGTCCAGCTCAGAGCCGAACGGGCAAATACGACTTCGACTCCATTCTAATATGGAGAGCTGAGATCTGAGCTTCCGTTTTGGGCAGCTGCTCAACAGCACCATCTCCCCCGCTGACATGTCTGACCCTGCATGGTACAGTGAATTCACTCTAGACTATTGGCTGAGTGTGTTTGAAGTGTGAGAGGACACACCCTTACAGTTTACACAATCCACTTCCTGGTGGAGACAGCAAGCAGCCACCTCCACCCAGTGAAACAACACCGCTGCATAGAGACTGATGTTCAAACTAACGATTTATTTAACATTTATTTAATGTTTTACAGTCAACTAATGGCAGAGCGGCTCATTTTTACCCTTCAATGAAATAATGAAAACAATTTTTTAATTTCAATAAATCTTACCATGCCACAGATTTATTTTTGTTTTTAATTCAAAACTTGCACACAGTGAAGGCAAATTAACATATTTGTAAAAAATATGCCTAGTTTTCAGTCAAAAAACAGATTATAAATCAATTTTTAAGCAAATGCAGATATTGTATTTTTTATAGGACAGAAAATGGTATTAATAAATCAACATTTTTGATAGTCTTACTCTAAAATACTTATTTTAGTTATATTACTCTTAAACTATTTTTTGATTTGCAACCTCAGCACAGCACTCTAAAGTTTTAACGTGGTTCCCCCATAGCCTGTGATTACTTTAAGGGCAGTAGGAATTTCAGGCCATGGCAAACAGTAGAGCCAGACTACAACATAAACAATACGTTGCAATTTAAAGTAAATATAAACCCAAAGCTCGCTTTAAATCATGACAACCAAATCAACAGAGCCGCTCTACATCTCAGGACGGGCTTTTCAGAAGAAGAAAACAAAGAAACAATAGACAAAGTCTTATTCCATGAGTAGGTTTTTTTTTTTTTTGCATATTAAACCATATCAGGAGTTTGGAAACATACCAAAAAAAAAAAAAAAGGTCAAATAGTTTTTCTGAGAACATGCTTAACCAAAAGGTCGAGCTAATTTAATTAAAATTGTCAAAGTGTACATATTTACTTTGAGTTTACTGTTTAAAAACATACCAAAGTATTTTTCATTTTATCGTAAATTTACAGTCTCTAAGATATTAAATTAATAAATGCCCCAAGAAATAAAATACGCAAAGAAATTATTTTTCTATAGTTTTTTGTTTTTATTTCTTTGTGTGGATTTTAAAGGGTTAATAATCTGCTGAATTATCTCAGGGGTTCACCTCCCTCCCTTCTGTCAGGAGAGGAGGCGAGTCATTCAGGGTAAAGGTCACCGTGACGTCGGAGAACTTCGTGGTAGGTAAATACTTACAGACCCCCGTTGTGATTAAGAAGTGGACCAGCCCACCGCAACAGAGACCGACTAAATACTGCAGGTACCAGACCTCCACTGGAATAAAAATAGTAATCTAGATGTAATGAAACCATCTTCATCACTCAAGGATGAAGCCTCGTGAAGTTGGCGTCCCCCGCCCTTTTGCTGAGGACAACTATGAGGTTGAAATGTTTGGCAGATGTCTTTATAACTTTTGAAGGGCCTGCTTTAAAATCTGGCTGACACACTAATGGTCCTCCGAGGATGACCAGTAATAACCTGTCACCAGGACCCTTTCTCCAATCCCGCTGACTTAACACCTCCACCACTAAAGACATAGCTCCATAATGTTGTGCCGTTTCCTCAGTAATGACGGCCGTTCTATTGTTTTGACTCACTGTAAAATTATTTTTGACAATTATTTTAACAGCTCCTGCGACTGCTCTCCCGAGGTTCTGGGTTCTCACCCCCTGGCCTCTGAGAACATTCAAGGCACAAGCGTGCCCGCCTGGTGGGATTACATCTGCACGGAAGAAAGAACGGGAATAAGTGCGGCACTAATTCTTCGCCGTGAGGTCATTGAATACAGCACGGTGAGATCACTCGCTCGCGATGGCGGGAAAACGGGAAAAGGAGGGTAATAGACGCGTTTTGAGCAGCTTGTGTTTTGAGCTTCTCTGATGATCGAGGAAATAACGGCAGAGCAGGAAGTTGCATGACGTTATTCGATGGAAGATTCCGTGTCGCGGAAGTGTTTTATGTGGATTACGCAAGCAGATGTTTAAAAAATGAAGGATGAAGAGCAGTTGTTGTTTGATCGCTTCCCGAAAGTGAGTGCACACTCCTTGAAATCCGATATATCCACAATAACAACGGGCCGCTCGATGGCGTCTGTCGCTCAGTCTGGTCCAGCTTTAGCTTTAATGGAGGCATGGAGAAGCATGTCAACTCAGCTGGCAGTGATTTTCAGCCGGGGGATCCAGGGATTTGGGGGGTTGCTTTGGCGTCGACCATCTCTCTCTCTCTCTCTCTCTCTCTCTTTCTCCCACTCCTTCCCTTTCAACACATCCTGAGCAAACAGGGCCAGACCCCCTACCCAGGCCTCAAGCCATTCCATCAGTCGGACCAGAGGGAGAAACATTCCACATCCCGGAAAAGAGGAGTCACATCTACAGGAGTTCTGGGAATAGAGGAAGACTAATGAAGTGCAGGCTGACGCGACGGAGGAAGAGGGAGCTGCAGTGTGGAGCAAAACGCCACCGCCAGACCGAAGCCGGGGAGAAGCCCCCACACAACCGCGTCCACGGGGCCGCCACGTTTTTCCAATCAACTTTTAATATGTGTTTGAAGATGTGGGTTGTTCTTTTATTAAGCTCTCTTTTCAAGCTTTTTGTATGATTCAATTTAAATCTGAGCTTCCTCATCTAATGGAATTAGCGTTCCACTTAATATTAGTGACAAAAAACTCTTTCCTCATGAAAATTCTTAAACTACGGTGGAATTTCTCCACACCTACCTGCTCAGACCAGACATTGTGTAATTGTTCTTTTCTACGCCTGGATTATGCCTGCTGCCTCATTTTCTATTGTGAAACTCTTGACGTTCTGCTCATGAAAGGAGTTATGCGCCAGTGAGCCATAACATTACAACCACAGACAGGTGAACACATACCAGAGCGTCTTTGACGAGGGCAAAATTATGATGGCATCTCCAGAACTAAAGAACTTCCTTGTTGGTCCCAGTCTGCAGTTAAAAGTTAATGCTGGCTCTGCTAGAAAGGTCCATCGCAGATATGAAGCAGATGGTTTTAATGTTATGGCTGTATATAAAAAAAGAACAACTCACTGCTAATTTTTTTTGGCATTTGTCAATCTCATTTCAGAAACTATAACGCAAACATGAAACTCAAGGTTTTATTCCTCATATTCTAAGAACATCCATGAATGTATTCATTCATTTTCTGTAATCGCTTATCCCGTTTAAGGAGTCACAGGAGGGCTGGAGCCCATCCCAGCTGTCACGGGGTGAGAGAAAGGGGGGGCGCAGAAGCTAAAGGGCTGATGGAAATTATATTTATTTCAGGATGTGGTTTAAAATAAAATATATAAACACTCCATGTGAATGAATAATAACATTTCCTGCCTTAACATGATTAAGGCACCCCCCCCCCCACACACACACACACTGACTATTCCTCCCGACACAACAAAAGCAGATGTTTCTTCTTTTCGTAGTAGCTCATAAATTCAGATATATACACCCCACAGATGTAAGGAAATCGATTCTGAGGCTTTAAGGCGAGGAGACCACACAAGAACACAAGTCCAGAAATCCTGACCTTAGGGGGTAAACCCCAAATACATCCCTTCTTTCTTAAAAAAAAAAGATCTTAAAGAAACGACAGTAAAGCAGGTCGGGGGGTTGTGATGTGACTCAGCTGCATGAACTCTGTGGTCATCATCATATAGCGCCACTCCAACCACGGGGCACACAAAACAAGTTTTTTTTAGTCTTTTAGCATAGACATTTTTCACAATTCCGTCACTAACATCCATTTGATGTTGGCATGAAAACATCTACCGACAAAAAAAAGTTTTTAAGAGACTGGATTTTGATGAGGATCATCCAAAACTTTTTTTTCTTTTTTTTTCTGCATAGACATTGAACGCATCGCACAGCGGATCTCGATGCTACGTGTGCCGACAGCTACGTTAGCGAGATCTCCTGCCGATGTCAACAGTAAAAACACTTATTTTTATTTTTTTGATTTGTTGTTCACGCTTTTGCATTATTAGAGTCACTAATCCTTTTAAGGAATAAAATAAGATTAAAATAATCCACTGGGCTACATAATCTCAAAAGGAGGGCAAAGGCCGGAAACCAGACAGAAGCCACCTCACCCCAGGAGGTTCCATGGTCATTAGAGAAAGTCCAAACAACGTCATACGGTCATGTTATTTGAAAAAATACCTGCGTTTGTACAACAGAGTGATTCCTGGAACCGTTTTGGATGTTGGCAAGTTCTGTTAGATAATATGTCCTGAAAGTTGTCCAAATAGGTCTAGACATTATCCGTATGTCTTTTGTTCTGTATTTTTTTAGTTCATTGTTTAAACTGCCGGAGAGAATGCTCAGTGAACCGGCCGGGTCGAGAACTTCTTCGAAGTGAAATGTACTTGAAATCTTGTTTTTACATACTATTTATGGAATCTAATCCAGTCAGGAACGAAAAGTCTCGAACTGGAATGTATCCACATACAACTGATTTCTGGACGATCTTCAGGTTGTTTTCTCTGATTTCTCTTAGTTGACACTGAGAATTTCCCAATTAACGTCAATTAGCAGTCACAACATTATGAGGAGTAAATGAAAGACGCCAGATTCTTATCGCATCGACCTGCTTTTTATCCGTATGGGTGTTTTTTTTTTAAACATTACCTGAATTGTGCTTCAGAGCTTCCGATTTGAAAAAAAAAAAGAAAGCGATGTAGAAGAAAAATGAGCACAGCAAGGACAGAGCCAAAGGAAAATATAATTAAATGCGATTGCTGCTTATGTGTTTTCCTGATGCCACTCCCGTGGATGAGAGTTTGAGGCGGTCATGTGATCGGTGCATCTGTTTGTAAACAGCATAACCTCAACGTTTGAAAGGCTTTCAATTGGAGTGTGTGTCAGGAGGACAAAGACGTTGATCTGAAATGAACCTTTTGGAGAACATGTTACTATGACAACATTAGAAAACATTGTTTGGACTTCTAAGAGACGGTTGGAGTAGCTTGATATTACTTTGACGGATGACTTTGAGTTAATTGGCGAATACTCCAAGAGGTGATAATTCTCCAATTTTTTTCACAGAGAATAACATAAGTCATGTGGTCACCACGCAGTAAGTCCCACGGTCACCACGCAGGAAGTCCCACGGTCATAAGAGGAAGTCACTAGTGTAATGTGCATGATGGAAATACGTGTGAAAAGAATTAAAGGCTCTTGAAATTTCACAAAAATTAGATGAGCTATTCAAAATAATCAACTCAATAAATCCCGAGTTCAGCTTTCAGCACCACATCGTGGAAAATAAAGGTACATACAGAGAAGTCTGCCAGGATAATGACGCCATAACCTGCTGTACTCCGCCTCTGATCTCTGAAAAACTCATTTGAAATAACTAAAAATTTGTGCGAAGGTAAAGTTTTGTGGATAAATAAAGAACGTCTGGCAGAATCTTAATCTGCAGGTGTTATGATTGTTTCTGTCCATTAAACAGTCTGATCGCAGCCGGCAGGACAGACTTCCTGTGGCGTCCTGACTACTCACATGTTGCGAAAGTAATCAGAAATCAATGCTATTACCCGGCTCAGTGTGAGGCCTCATTCTGTCTGGATCAAGGTATCGCTCTTTTTTCCCTCCTGTGTCAGGACTCAAAACAACAACAGCACAGCCGGTGTTATTATCTGGAGATGAATACTTAAAACCCTTTCCCACTACACTCAGCACCTGCCCTCGATAGATCCAGTCATGAAATAAAAATGTACTCTCCGCCGGTGAGTGGGAGGGCTACGACACACCGCAGGAATGCCCTTCAACCGAGCCGGGGAGGCTCAGTCCAACTCGCAGATGGATTCCGTACTGGGAGACTAAACACAGCACCATGGAGAACCTCTTCGGTGACGCGGAGAGGTGATGTGAGCTGTGAGGGGGGGGGGGGGGGGGGGCGGGGGGGGGGGGGGGGGCGGGGGGGGGGGGGGGGGGGGGGGGGGGGGGGGTCAACGCCGAAACGGCAGACTCAACTTTATGAAATGGCCTGAAGCATCACATTTGCTCCCGGCGACTTCTGGTGTGCAAACACAACAAGAGGTGGTCAC
>VRLP01006973.1:22500-24730 GCA_009660295.1 Lophius piscatorius | reverse complement strand
TGGTAAGGCTTTTATATAGTTATTATTTTATTTTTTATTGATGCTTTTATCTGCTTTTACTTTGTAGCACTTTGAGATTTGATCCAAATGTAAAGTGCATTATAAATTAAATGTATTATTATTATTATTATTATAATGAATGCTGGGAATGCAGATTTATTTCTGCTTCAAACAGAAAAACAAAATAATTTGACGTTTTTGTTTAGTGAAAACAAGTTAATAATCTGTTAACAATCTGCCATGGTTCAGAAGTTACATGGCGTGTGCCACAGCGTGCCGGGCTTCATACTTTTACATTTTGATCATTTGAATATCAATTCACATAAATCCTCTCCAAGTGTAAACCAAGAGCAGTTTAGGGTATTTTTTTTGGAAAAAAAAAAAAATCACTTCCCAAACCTCCCAGAATAGACCAGATTAAAATGGAAGCTGGGATGAAAGCCTTGGTTTTGGTGCAGCAATGCTTTATTTTAGTCGTAAAGACATTTTCAGCATCTGCTGGGGGATTTCTCCACCGACTTACTGATTGGAACCACATGGGACTATGTTTCATGAAGTCCTCGGCTTTCTCAGCTGAATTTTTGTTCCACTTTAACACATCCTTTCGTTCCCCTCTCATCATAAGTGAGCTCTCCGGTGAAGACAAAAAAAAACACCCCCTCTGCTCCTGTGTGTGAGAGCAATTTGTCGAAGGAAGTGAACGGGGTAATTAGGGGTGGATTGGCTCGCTCAGCTGGGACAGTCCTGCCAACTTCTTCCCCTTTTGTCATTGCAACGGAGGAGCAAAAGTTTTGAGCAGCGTAAGCAGTTTCGAGACTATCAGCGCTACCTCGAGCATTACTCTTAAAAGTTGTGATGCACTGTTATTGTTTCCATCCATTTCAGGCGTTTTCTTGTTTTGTTTGTACAGTGCACATGGGAGACAATGGGATGAAGAATGAAGAATGAAATCTTTGAACTTGAAAAGATTCATTATTTTATTAGAAACTGGCGAAAAAATGTTGTTTGTTACAAAAAGATGTCTTTGATGGGTAGATTTTTGACTTGGGTTATATTCCTCTTCACACGAGACTAATATTACCGAATTTCATGTGAAATGGAGATTATTCCCCCATGTCTTTTTTATGTAGTGTAATATATATACAATATATATCCCCCATAAGCCTCCGATCCCCTGTGTTCTACAAGCAATTCCACTGATTGAACTCCTCACATTATATGTGGAAGTTATGTCTGAAAAACAGTGGTTTTCGTATAAACACTCCCCCTTGTGAGTAAAATATGAATGTGAGAGTAAATTACGACGTATGCAGAAAGAGCTGTTTTGGACTAAATCAGACCAACGTTTAAGAAACTATATCCGGAAAAAGTTTTGTAGGCAAAGCGCCCCCTAGTGTTGGAAATATGTATTTGACCTTTCCCAAAATCAATCCAGTGCTTCCTCGCTGTACGATGAAAGTGGTTAGAAAATATGAAATTGGCATAGAAAGAGAGAAAAATGGTGGCACTAATAAAAAAAAAAAAACATGCAAGTAGATGGATCTCAGTTTTACCGATACATTAGGTCATTATTTTAACTCTTGCTAACGTTTAGGCAATTGTGCCTTCATCAGAGCGAGTGGAGATTCAAACTATTTATAAAAGGTTTTATACAATTGGCCTCTTATGTCACAATATGAGGAAAACCTGATAAAAGGATAAAAGTAAATGGAGATCAGGCAATTGGTAAACAGGAAGTTCTATGCAATTGATTCAAGCAGGTGTGCCCTGAGACCTCCAAGACCCCTGGCCTTTTGGTCTGACCAAAATTCGGAATGTTTCTTCCAATAACCTGAAGTCTTGTTCAGAGAAAACGTTTAAAGGTAAAACTATCATTCTGTCCAGCAGGTGTCTTTGTGTTGAATGTGGAGATCCATTAAATGGTTTTGAGTCATCACATTTAACATGAAGGAGGGGCGGCGTCGATGCCGAGTCCATAATATCCCTGACTTTTTCGGGGATATTACAGACACCCTCCACAGTTATTACAGATTACTGCAAGTCCTCAGGTAATACTAGTCTACTAGTCTCCTTCGTCCCTGGGGGACTGCAGTCCATTCTGACAGTTCTGGATTAAAGGGCAGAATCAGCTGAAAACAAAAAGTGGAGCTGATTTATACAAGAAGTGCTTTCACAGTTACATTTTTTTGTAAATGCACATAGTCCGTGGATTGCGATGGAATTCATCTAA
>VRLP01006973.1:0-17500 GCA_009660295.1 Lophius piscatorius | reverse complement strand
GGATTGTTGGATGGATGGTTGGATGATGGATGATAGATGGATGGATGGTTGGATGATTGATGGATGTTGGAAGGATGATGGATGATTGATGATGGATGATTGATGGATGGTTGGATGATGGATGATTGATTGATGGTTGGATGATGGATGGATGGTTGGATGGATGGATGGATGGTTGGATGATGGATGATTGATTGATTGTTGGATGGATGGTTGGATAATGGATGATGGATTATTGATGGATGGTTGGATGGATGATGGATTATTGATGGATGGTTGGATGATGGATGGTTGGTTGATGGTTGATGGATGGACGGATGGTTGGATGATGGATGATTGATGGATGGTTGGATGATGGATGATTGATTGATGGTTGGATGGATGATGGATGGATGGTTGATGGATTGTTGGATGGATGGATGGATGGTTGGATGATGGATGATTGATTGATGGTTGGATGGATGGTTGGATAATGGATGATGGATTATTGATGGATGGTTGGATTATTGATGGATGATGGATTATTGATGGATGGTTGGATGATGGATGGTTGGTTGATGGTTGATGGATGGATAGATGGTTGGATGATGGATTATTGATGGATGGTAGGATGGATGGTTGGATGATGGATGGTTGGTTGATGGATGATTGATGGATGGATGGATGATGGATGATTGATGGTTGATGTAAGGATGGTTGGATGATGGATGTTTGATGGATGGATGGTTGGATGATGGATGATAGATGGATGGTTGGATGATGGATGTTGGATGGATGGTTGGATGCTGGATGATTGATGGATGTTGGATGGATGGTTCGATGATGGATGATTGATGATGGATGATTGATGGATGGTTGGATGATGGATGATTGATGGTTTGATGAATGGATGGTTGGATGATGGATGATTGATTGATGGTTGATGGATGGACGGATGGTTGGATGATGGATGATTGATGGATGGTTGGATGATGGATGATTGATGGTTGGATGGATGATGGATGGATGGTTGGATGGTTGATGGATTGTTGGATGGATGGATGGTTGGATGATGGATGATTGATTGATGCTTGGATGGATGGTTGGATAATGGATGATGGATTATTGATGGATGGTTGGATGAATGATGGATTATTGATGGATGGTTGGATGATGGATGCTTGGTTGATGGATGGATGGATGGTGGGATGATGGATGATTTATGGATGGATGGTAGGATGATGGATGATTGATGGTTTGATGTATGGATGGTTGGATGATGGATGATTGATGGATGGTTGGATGGTTGGTTGGTTGGTTGGATGGTTGGTTGGTTGGTTGGATGGATGATTGATGGATGGATGGATGGATGGATGGTTGGATGAATGATGGATTATTGATGGATGGTTGGATGATGGATGGTTGGATGATGGTTGATGGATGGATGGATGGTTGGATGATGGATGATTGATGGATGGTTGGATGATGGATGGATGGTTGGATGGATTGTTGGATGGATGGATGGTTGGATGATGGATGATTGATTGATGCTTGGATGGATGGTTGGATAATGGATGATGGATTATTGATGGATGGTTGGATGAATGATGGATTATTGATGGATGGTTGGATGATGGATGCTTGGTTGATGGATGGATGGATGGTTGGATGATGGATGATTGATGGATGGATGGTAGGATGATGGATGATTGATGGTTTGATGTATGGATGGTTGGATGATGGATGATTGATGGATGGTTGGATGGTTGGTTGGTAGGTTGGATGGATGATTGATGGATGGTTGGATGGATGGTTGGATGAATGATGGATGATGGATTATTGACGGATGGTTGGATGATGGATGGTTGGTTGATGGTTGATGGATGGATGGATGGATGGTTGGATGATGGATGATTGATGGATGGATGATGGATGGTTGGTTGTTGGTTGATGATGGATGGATGGTTGGATGATGGATTATTGATGGATGGTTGGATGATGGATGATTGATGGATGGATGGTTGGATGATGGATGATTGATGGTTTGATGTATGGATGGTTGGATGATGGATGGTTGATGGATTTTGGATCATGGATGATTAATGGTTGGTTGGATGGATGGTTGGATGGTTGGTTGGATGGATGGTTGGATGATGGATGGTTGGTTGATGGTTGATGGATGGATGGATGGTTGGATGATGGATTATTGATGGATGGTTGGTTGATGGTTGATGGATGGATGGATGGTTGGATGATGGATGATTGATGGATGGTTGGATGGATGGATGGTTGGATGATGGATGATTGATGGATGGATGGTTGGATGATGGATGATGGATGGTTTGATGTATGGATGATGGATGGTTGATGGATGTTGGATCATGGATGATTAATGGTTTGATTTATGGATGGTTGGATGGTGTATGATTGATGGATGGTTGGATGGATGGTTGGTTGGATGGATGGTTGGATGGTTGGTTGGTTGGATGGATGATTGATGGATGGTTGGATGATGGATGGTTGGTTGATGGTTGGATGGATGGTTGGATGATGGATGATTGATGGATGGATGGTTGGATGATGGATGATTGATGGTTTGATGTATGGATGGTTGGATGATGGATGGTTGATGGATGTTGGATCATGGATGATTAATGGTTTGATGTATGGATGGTTGGATGGTGGATGATTGATGGATGGTTGGATGGATGGTTGGTTGGATGGATGGTTGGATGGATGGTTGGTTGGATAAATGGTTGGATGATGGATGGTTGGTTGATGGTTGATGGATGGATCGATGGTTGGATGATGGATGATTGATGGATGGTTGGATGATGGATGGTTGGTTGATGGTTGATGGATGGATCGATGGTTGGATGATGGATTATTGATGGATGGTTGGATGGATGGTTGGATGATGGATGATTGATGGATGGATGGTTGGATGATGGATGATTGATGGTTTGATGTATGGATGGTTGGATGGTGGATGATTGATGGATGGTTGGATGGATGGTTGGTTGGATGGATGGTTGGATGGATGGTTGGTTGGATGGATGGTTGGATGATGGATGGTTGGTTGATGGTTGATGGATGGATGGATGGATGGTTGGATGATGGATGATTGATGGATGGTTGGATGATGGATAGTTGGTTGATGGTTGATGGATGGATGGATGGTTGGATGATGGATGATTGATGGATGGTTGGATGATGGATGGTTGGTTGATGGTTGATGATGGATGGATGGTTGGATGATGGATTATTGATGGATGGTTGGATGGATGGTTGGATGATGGATGATTGATGGATGGATGGTTGGATGATGGATGATTGATGGATGGTTGGATGGATGGATGGTTGGATGGATGGTTGGATGGATGGTTGGTTGGATGGATGGTTGGATGGATGGTTGGATGATGGATGGTTGGTTGGTTGATGGTTGATGAATGGATGGATGGTTGGATGATGGATTATTGATGGATGGTTGGATTATTGATGGATGGATGGATGGTTGGATGATGGATGATTGATGGTTTGATGTATGGATGGTTGGATGATGGATGATTGATGGATGGTTGGATGGATGGTTGGATGGATGGTTGGTTGGATGGATGGATGGTTGGATGGTTGGTTGGATGGATGGATGGTTGGATGGATGGTTGGTTGGATGGATGGTTGGATGGTTGGTTGGATGGATGGATGGTTGGATGGTTGGTTGGATGGATGGATGGATGGTTGGATGAATGCCCACTCTTTATCTCTTCTACCTTCATACCATAGTTGAAATCTTTCCTCCAGTCTGTCTTTCTGCCTCTGGCCACGTTCCCACATTCTCAACACATCCTTTCCTGTTCTCCACTTCTCCTCCAAAAGACTCTGCCTCCTCTCTCCTTCACCTGACCGTCACACCTAATCACACATCTGTTCTCACCTGCCTCGTCTGTCCGGCAGAAACCTGGCCTCGTTCTGCTCTCCTTCATCCGCCCAGCAGAAAACCATCCAGCCCTTTCTCACTCCCGCTGTTCACTCCTGTTGGGTTTTTTTTTTTGGAGCCCGTATTTCACTTCCTCTGACACGGACTTTTACCTGGCTGCCTTCAAATCTGCCCACCGGCGTCTCTGTAAGTCATCCCGCCTCCCTCTGGTCGTCTATATTTAGAACCAGCATTCCAGCATGACTTTCACATTTAAATATCCGACCGGTGAAACACAGGGAATCATTTCTTTGCATATATATTCTTGCAGATGTTTGTGCCGACCGCCATTATTCACTTCACTCATTCATTAATAAATCCATTTTGTTCTTTGTTAATGAGTAATGGTCCACCTCCTCATCTTCATTCAAAGATGGCTGCTCTATCATCTGACAGCACTGTTCAGTTTTTACTACCCCGTAAAAGTTGATATGTTCAGGATTAAACAGTCAGCCAAGAATTAAATATTAAAGTTATATAAGTTTAAGTTATTTATGTTTTCATTCTCGGTCATACGAGTTCCCCTCAAACGTCTGACGCTCTTTTCTAGACATATTATCTCTCCTCGTAATCTGGCTTTTTCTTTTCCGTTCATCCACTTCACTTTCTGTTTCTCTCTCTCTGCACCCAACAAAATAAAACACAATTAAATGAAGTTTTGTTTAGTCAAAAATTCAAGTTGAAATATAATAATATAATTTTTTTTACAGTGTATGATATTGTTCTTAAAATACTGCAAGAATAAGATAATGACAGAAACACCTAATATTTATTTACTGTTATATATCTTATAAATATATGATCTATGTATATATATATATATATATATATATATATATATATGTTAAAAAAAAATGTTTTTAAGAGTTGAACGATTTCCAAAAGGGAATTTTTCACTTTCTTTTTCAGCTTTTTGGCTCTAATCATGCACTCCAAAAAATTGTTGATGAGCTTAAAGAAAATTAACTGAACTAGTAACCTAAAGTCAGTTAAGTATTTTCAAATCAAACGCACTCATTGAAGTTGTAAATACGGAATTTAATTGATCGTTACCGGTTGAAGTCATTTTTTGAGTTCATCCGACAATTTATCTTTTTACAGTTTGGTGTCCCAACGTAAGACTTTCTCTCCTCTCCCCTTCTTAACCCCACTGGTGAACCTAGATTCTTGAGGGGCACCACTGAAGCCCATCACTGCTTCCCTTGCCTCCTATTCTCCTTTCAGGGGAATTGATTTCTGCCACGCCCTCTTTTGGCTGGGATTCAAACCCCTGTTTCCTGCACCAAATTCAGTGGCGTGACCACCTGAGCCATCCAGCTGCCCCAAAATAAATAAAATATGCAAAAAAAATAATATTCCTTATCTTTTTTCTTGTTGGTGAGAAGATCAAAGGGTCTTATAAGTGGCTATTTGGGCACCCCATTTCCCAAATCCTGCCTGGTTCCCCTCTCCCGATGTTGCGCCCCTGCTGACACCTCCTCTCATCTCTGTATCCCGCCCCTCCTGTCATTACTTATGAATCTACCCCCTCCTCTCCTCTCCCATGTTCTCCCACTTTTTCAGATGTATGATTAATGTTTGCTGCGCTGTGACTGAGACATGAATATTTTACCAGAACCAAATATATTTTTTTGGGAAGATCAGAAAGTGGGGGCGATTTGGGGGAAAAAGGCATCTGAGGTTATGAGCGGCCGGAGTCAACTAAAGCTGAGAGGGTTTGAGTATCTGGGATTATGGGATGGTCATCTTTGTGTAATATTCAAGTAGTAAGTTGCATGTGATCCGATAAGTTCTTTTAACATGCTCATCCAACTA
Source organism: Lophius piscatorius (assembly GCA_009660295.1). NCBI lineage: Eukaryota > Metazoa > Chordata > Actinopteri > Lophiiformes > Lophiidae > Lophius > Lophius piscatorius. The sequence goes on along the minus strand of VRLP01006973.1, from coordinate 11,730 downwards.
GAAGACGTCAACGGAGCGCAAACATCTAAAATGCATGAAGGGGAAATCAGTGGGAGTGTCAGTTTATAGTTTAAAACGAAATTCTTCAAAGGTTCTCACCAAACGCTGGAGTAGTAGTAGGAGAACAGTTTATTGGCTCCATGAGGAAAGATGCCTCCTCTTTGGTGTGCATTCAATGGGAGACGTTCCAGATGTAGGTGGGAGGAGATTCCTTGTACCTCAAACATCAGTGACACTCGCTGCGGTTCCTCTGATGGTTCCAAAACATCGAGATGAGCTTTTTTGTCATTCGTGCTATCCACCAAAAAGGGAACGGATTGAAATCACATGACAGGCGGCGCCGTAACAGAACTAGAAAAAGCACTCAGAGAGCAACGAACCTCCACCAAGGGCCAAAACGTACCTCTGAGCCCACGCTGAAATAGACCTTGTTTCATCATTTCCTCTTCCTCTCCTGTGTAAAACATCAGAACCAGAACCAGAAAAACAGTTTATTGCCAAGTAAGTCACACTTGCAAGGAATATGAGATGGTGTCTTGGTGCAAAGCCTGCAATCCGAGGAATAAAATAAACATGCACTATGAATATGTAATAGAAGTGCAAAGAATAAAGGAAACATCAAAGGAACAAGGCGAAGCAGTACCCGACGTTTGGATATTTATCCGATTCCTCCTTTAATGTCTGAGTCATTGTCAGCCTATAAATCTACCAACAACTCCAACAAACTCTCTAAGTACCTCTAAAATACCTTCCACTTCAGCATCTCTGTTCAGCCCACTGAGTCCTCACCTCCACCCGTGAAGTAACACCAAAGGAATTAAAGGAACTGTTTAAACAACCTTGTGGCTCCAACCCCACAAAAACTTCAAAGGGATCAAAAGCCCAAAGGCAGCAATGGCGACCCAAATACTGCAAATGGCGTATTATTTGATTTGGTTTGATTTTAAGTGCCGTACAAGACGTGATGTCGCCAACATGTAATCACTTCTAGGATATGTCCAAACCTACCTCTGGATAAGATTTCATGCAAATCTGTAGTTTTCCAATAATCTCGCTCATATACAAACAAACAGACAAACAAATACACAGGAGTGAAAACATGACCCCCTTGGCGGAAGTAAAGAAAGTAAAACGGCAATAACGTTAATGAAAATAGAAAAAAAATTTGCAGTGATTGGGAAACTGCTCACATTAGCAGGATGCTTGCAGTGGCCCAATCAAATAAAAAAAAAAAACATAATGAACAGTAATGTATTAAATTGCACACGGTGTGAAATATAATTGCATAATATGCATCGGATATTGAACGTAATGATTTCACAGGGAGTTTATGTGAGAGTCTGGATGAGATAGAGGGAGTTCAGCAGTCTGATGGCAGTGGGAATAGAACTGGTGCAGAACCTTTTGGTTCTACGCCTGATGCCTCGGTACCTTCTACCGGAGGTTAGGGTGGGTGGGGTCTCCGACCACACAGGTGGGTTTGGTCAGGCAGCAGTAAAGATCAGAGTAAAATCCCGGTGATGTTTTCGCTCTCACCATTCTCAGCAGGGCCGTCCCGTCTGTGTCGGTCCAGTTCCAGTACCGGTACCAGATAGAGATGCAGTTGGTCAGTTGGCTCTCTATCGTACCCCTGTAGAAGATGGTGAGGAAGGAAGTGCTGACGCTGCAGGAAGTGGTGAGAGCTGATGTTTGCTGAATCCAGGTGTGTTTGTCAGTGATGTGCACCCCGAGGTGCTCTTGGCAAACGCCACCACAGAGTTGTTGATCGTTCCTCCTGACGTCAACAACGAACTGGACATTCAGAAACCAGACTGCATCTGCATCTGCAGGCAGACACCCGCATTCTCTCTGACGACCTCCGTCACCGTCTTGCCTTCGTTATTGCGACATTATATATGTGAACATCCAAAATATCTAAAATGCTTTTCTTTGTCTGTAGAAGATCATATTTAACAGCTAAACGAATCGATTTCTTTCAAATTTAACAATATTACACTTTAGACAGGATGTTATTCAAAATAATTCACGTAACCCGTGGTTAATGTTTTTCTTTTTCATTTCCTCAGCTGGAGAAACCATAAATGATCTGGCGTTATGTTATCTCTCCATCTTGGTGTGGCGTTATTGTTACAGCTCCGGTGGTGAGAGGACAGAGGAGGGGGATTGACGGTTAGTGGGGAGATAGTTGATCATTAACCTATGGGGAACAGATGGTGGTAGAGGATAACTGCTCACACACACAAACACATACAAACACACACATACACACTCACGCATTCACACACACAGACACGCTCACACACACAAACACATACAAACACACACAAACGCACACATACACACTCACGCATTTACACATACACACACGCTCACACACACAAACACACACAAACGCACACATACACAATCACGCATTCACACAGACACACGCTCACACACACAATAACACACAAACGCACACATACACAATCACGCATTCACACAGACACACACGCTCACACACACAAACACATACAAACACACACATACACAATCACGCATTTACACATACACACACACGCTCACACACACACATGAACACGCACACACTCACACCCACACATGTACACGTAAACACATACACGATCACGCATTCACACACACACACACGCTCACACACACAAACACATACAAACACACATATGTGTTTGTGTAAATGCGTGAGTAAAAACTCACGCATTTACACATACACACACGCTCACACACACACACTCACACACTCACACCCAAACCCACACACATACACACATTCACAGACACACACACATACAAACAGACACACACACACACAAACACACACATACACACTCACGCATTTACACACGCACACACATGCTCACACACGCACATGAACACGCACACACTGACACCCACACACATACATATATACAGACACACACACACACACAAACACATACAAACACACACATACACACTCATGCATTCACAAACACACACACGCTCACACACATACATGAACACACCCACACCCACATACATACATATACACACATACACAGACACACACACACACATACGAACAAACACACACACACACAGACATACACACTCATACTCACACTTACACACACATACACACACTTAAACACAAACATACACTCTCACATACACACACACACACACAGACACAAACCTACACACTCATACTCACACATACCCACACTTAAGCACAAACATACACTCTCACAGACACACACATACACACATACACACACGCAGTTATATAAGTCAGTGACCTTTTCGTCTGTCCAAGATCTCTGGACCGATCTCGCCTTCTTTCCTCCAAATAGGTTTATTTTCTTCAGCATGGAGAGAAAGAAAAATGGTGCCCCTAACAAAACAAACTCAAAAACCTGTGCAAGTGTTCCATCTCAGTTTCAGCAATACGTTAGGTCTTTATTTCCAACTCCTGCTAACACTTCGGTTATCTCGCCTTCATCAGACAAAGAGGAAGAGAAGCTGGAGATCCAGTCATTTATAACAGTTGGAAGTCCTGGAGATGAAGGCATTGATGCTGTTGGCTGGTCGTCATGTTCTTCAGATCCTCCTGAGAGCCTCTGGGACGTTCTGAATCGCTGCATCAGACGCCACAGAGTAAGACTAGGAGCTCAGTGATGCCCTGGTCCAGGTCTGGGAGGAGACTCTCCCGGACACCATCCTCCATCTCATCAGGAACATGCCCAGATGCCGACAGGAATGCCTGCTGGAAGATGGCTGCCATTTGACTCTTTTTAAATACATATATACATTTTTTATTTAAAGTTACATAATTCTGTTTGGTAAGTCCTCGCGTCGTTCAATTTTCTTTAAAAAACTACTTATCAAATAGAACTTTCTCAACAGCCATGGTTATTGCCTCTTCCTGCGGTGTCCCCCAGGGCTCCACCATTGGTCCCTTTCTCTTTAGCATATACATGCTGTCACTGGGTCATATTATAAAAAGGTTCAGTCCCATTCTCAATAAGAAATAGAGACTCAGAATATGCTCATACACACAGTTGTGCAGGACATCAAAGTGGTTAAACGGGTAAATTTAGGTGGTATCATCTCAGGGACGCGTCGACCGTCGGTCCTGTCCGATGGAGGCAGGTTGAAGCTCAAATGAAAAATGCATATAATTTCATGTGTAACCTGGTTGATCAAATACATTTTTCACAGCAAGACTGAAAAATGCAAATGCAAATCCATGAGAGAATAAAATCCACTTTGACGATCCACAACTTGAATTTACACTATTGTGATACTATTCACACTTTTTCTGCATAGAGTGTTTTTACCATTGAGACGGTATATAATGGAGTTTTACAGTTTTATGTTTTATGAGTAATACTTTGAATACATGTTATGAGTATTTTACTTATTTTATTTATTTTGTATATCCGGGGTCCTGCTTACACAATGTAGGGAGTTGGGGGCTTTTCGGGGACACGGCCTTGTTGTTGGGGATGACAGCGTCGGCTTAGTTGTTATTCATTGACAACCGCCAAATGTCTGTCTCTCTCAGGTTGCCAACTCTGTGCACTGAAGGTTTCACTGTCTTTCAGATGACCATGACTGACTGACTGCATTATCGTTACGTTTAAAATAGCATTTCAGGCCTCCCACCTGCTACAATTCCAGAGAGACACACTGGGCAACAAGCAGACCGCAACGGTTTACAGCAGGATTTTTCTGATGTCTACGAAAGGAAAAAATTCATCATTAAAATCACATACGGAACTGCAGGGGCTAAAAACAATAAATACATGATGAAAGAAGGAGAAATAAATGATATATGAGATGATATTTCTATAGTCTGTGAAAAGTTACACCTTTAATATCCATGCGGACACATCCATCCAATAATACCCCTATGTGTCTAACTAGTTCCATGCTGTCATCACTGTCAGCAAGGCTCTGTGCCCAAAAGCCCAGAAACCCCCTGCATTGTACTGTCAATCCCCCGGAATGAGCTTCCCGATGAAGTTATATCTGAAAAATATATATTTTTTGTAAAGTAAGCTCCCATATTGAGTAAAACATGAACTATTAGAGTGGAAGTAGAGTAAAATACAGATATAGAAGTGGACTAATTGTTGAGAAATAATTGTCTGAATATATTTACAGATAACCCCCTCCCCTAGTGTCGGAAATATATAGCATACCTTTGCCAAAATCATTCCAGTTCTTCCTCACACATATATAGGTATTGAAAAATCCAACAAAAAAAAAATCAAAAATCTGTGAAATGGTTTTTGAGTTATTGCGTTAAAACAAAAGACGACGATCTGATGACTCCCTGATATCCCTGACTTTTTCAGTGGTATAAATATATTGTGAGAGTCAGGTTATTGGGTATATGTACTGTCCTGTAGTCAATAACTCCTCCTGCCAACCTCAGCGTCTTTGGCTGTAAGTGGGGAGTTATTACTTTGATCATATTTTATTGGTTTGGAGGGAAACCGTCTGCATTTAGTTTGGCCGATTCCAACGTGACCAGATGGCAATCTGCTTGCCTCTGTATTTATCCCCTCCAATTACATGCTCTGCCTCACACACACACACACACACACACTCTCTCACACACACAGACACACACACAAATATAAGCAAGCAAACCTTCCTCCACACACAGCATCCTACAGTTTCCTCAAGTCCAATTTTAGATTTGTGCAGAGAGTCTGACCTCAGAGTGGGAGTCATGAAGACTTACAGAGGTCCGGAAAGAAGGTGTGGGACGGAAGGGAGAGGCTGAAAGCAGTTTTATTAAAGAGTGATGAGACATGAGGTGAAGAAAGGCGACTTGTGGAAATTGGGAGAAATAAGTAAGGCAATAAGGAAGTAAGGTTACTTGAAGGATGTCACTTAACAAAAACGCCCATAAAAAGTCCCTCGGAGAATATTGCATGACATTGCGCAGAGAAGTGTCTCAGTATTGGTGTAAAACTCTTTTTGGTAAGTTACTTATACCGTATACATTTATAGATTTCATTCTGACAACCTTCAGTTATTTCAAAATTGAAATAAAGTTCAAAGTAGGCCCCGAAAGCAAAGACATATGCCCAAAAAGCCCCCCCATCTCCAGCGTTGCACCACTGCATGTATAAGCAATCTCCCTGATTGAACTCCTCCAATTGTATGTGGAATTTATGTCCGAAAGACAGTGTTGTTCGTAAAAATACTCCCCCTAGTGAGTAAAATATGAACTGTTCGAGCAAATTATGAAACACGCAGGTAGAGCTGTTCGAGTGGAGTTATGCCCACAGTAGTTTTTGTAAAAAAATATCTCCTCAAGGTGATTAACTTATCAACTATTAGAGTATAAATATGATGTATATGTGATACATCCTCCGTTCGATTCATATGCATCACATTTGGACTAAATTAGGCCGATGGTTAAGAAGTTATATCCAAGAAAAACCTGTTTTTTTGTTTGAGATTATGGCCCGAATATTTTAGACATAAAGATCCTCCTATATAGTGTCGGAAATATACTACTGACCTTTCCCAAAATAAATCCAGTTCTTCCTCGCACTGAGGTCTACACAGGTATAACATCTAAAAATGATCCATGAAATCTTATTCCGCAGCACAAGGGATCTGTGGTGCCGACATAACGAACCCATAATATCTTCCTTTTTGTCCGGGACTATAACAAAGTTGAAACTTTACGAATGATGGACATTAACTATTTGATCAAATGATCAAATGGAAGTCTAACAGTGAAGGTCACCAGTCATCAATCATGAGAGGAGAAGGTGAGTGAGATGAGGACGGAATAAGTGAGGGAATAACTAGTGTGAGGAAGAAGAGGAATAAAAGAATGGTTAGGGCAGAGGGATTATATTTCATACATATGAGAAGACGAAGAGACAGAACATGAGTGAGGAGTAAAAGCCTGAGAGACAAGGAGAGGGAGGAACCATCGGCACTGAATCAGGTTTTGGCGAGAGGACTGATAATCCGTCTCGTCCTCTGATTTACACAGGAATCCTGTTCGCTATCCATCCCAATAATAAACTGTGTAAATCTGTTGGCACAGGTCTGCATTTGCAGCGTCTTCCGTTAGATAAGGCCACACAATAGGATTGACACGGCGTAGAAAGATGTGGCGGCAGCTTCATATCTCATCAACTGGGAATGAGAGAGCGGGAAAAAAGGGTGTGGGAAGCGGGTCGAGGCAGAGATGGAACGATAATGCGTGTTCATATGATCTCCATATACACGACGTTATCTCTGGTTAACACGGCGATTACACGTCATCTCAGCCTGCTCGGCCGCCGTGACCATGCTAAGCCATGCTAATTCTAATAGCATGCCAGCTAATTGCCTGATCATAACTGGTGCTAAAACTTTCTCTAATTCTATTAAATGGGGGTTTTTTTATGCGTCGATTTTTTTTTTTTTCATCTGCCTGACCATAATAACTTCCTCTCACTCTCTCCTTCCCTTTACCCTTTAATGACCTCTGCTTCTCCGCATCACTCCCCCCACTAGGGATGGCATTCCTTCGCTGGCACGTGAGCCCAAGCCCAGATGTCTGTGTTGACTGCTTTTGGAAACTAGGTCATCTCAAAAAAGAGAGAGAGAGAGAAAGAGAGAAAGAGAGGGATGAAAGTAAAGGGAAAGTAAAATAAAATGTGGCTTATAAGATGGAGAGAATTAGAAAACAGGGTGAAAAGAGGTGAAAGAGAGATAAACCGGATGAGGTGAAATTGCAAAGAGATGCTTGAAGAGGGAGGAAGAGGGGGAGATGGCCGGATGGGAAGGAAAAGATGGCTCCTCCTTCAATGCAGAGGAAATAGATGTTGGAGTCTTCACATCCTCTATTTGATTAAAAGCACTAATACCACACTGTAAAAAATAATCATCTGCAAGAAACAAAACTGAATTCATAACCTTACTTAGTGAAGTATGTAACTACGGTCAGCAAAATGTACCGTCAATCATATTTGGATTGATATTACTGCTGCCTCAACCCTTTAATTTCCTACTCAGCTGTTTGGTTGGGCACCTTTGAGTCACTAGCATTGGAAAACGTGTGGCACTTGACTTGAACCTGTTTGTAATGTGACCCGGTGGCAGCATGTACTATATATGCTAAAGAGTAAGGGGCCAAAGATGGAGCCCTGAGGGACACCACGGGTCAAGGTCACCTTTACCACAATTTGGTAAATAGAAGAAACCAGGAGGGGGCTCAAACACTTTTTCACAGCATTGTACATTTATAGTGTTTTATTTGCAAATGAAGATGCATTGGATCTACTTACTTATTTATGCAAATTGCCAACATTTCCTCAATGCCTTCAGAGAAAATGTATTTGGCCGACATTATGTTTTCACTTATAAATGTGTGGTAAATTAGTGAAGACAGCCCTGAAATTTCTCCAGCGAGGAGGAGAAAGTCTTAGTAAACAGAATTATGTAACTTCATACAGCCCAAAAAAGTCTAATAAGAGTCAAATAGTTTTCTAAAAACATGCTTTGCCAACAAGTTGAGCTACTCTTATTGAAATCTATCTTTACGTGTTTAAAATAGTAAATTATTAAATGCCACAAAGAATTAAAATATACGAAGAAATAATTTTGTCTGCTGTTTTTTTTTCTTCTTGATAAGAGCATTAAAGGGTTCATGCATCGGTCTGTGTTACTGCTGTAGAGTTAAAACAACCTTCAGCCCTAAACGCCCAAATATGGTCCTCTACGTAAACAGGAAATGAAAACAAACACACCTAAAGCAAATGTGGAGATTCATTTTCTAATGTAAATGGAAGATAACTTCATTATGCTCATAAAACAGAGACAAATAATGTTTGTTTACATGTACAAAATAAAAATATTCACCAAAATAAAGTCTGTCCAGCAGGTGGCGCAACCACAAAATGGAAATACTCAAGCAAAGTACCTCAAATTTGTACTTAAGTAAATGTACTTAATATCCACACTGTAAACAGGAAATAGTTAAAAAAGTATTACAGTAAAAACGTTATCCATGACTGCTGTTATTCTAATGTTGTGGTATGAATCTGGTAAAAGAGAGTGATTACCTCCAAGTACACAAGTATTCATAGAATAGATTAAGATGAATTATAACAACATTAGTTTCAAACAGTCTGTTTGATTGACATGTTGCATGAGAGTAAACAGCCATTCGATCTATTCTCCGTACTTATTCAGTTACTCCATGCATGCTATGGGGAGTAAGGGGCTGGAGCCTATCCCGGCTCACATTGGGTGAGAGGTCTCCTGAGTCAAACAACACCTCATGCTCTCATTCTCACCCAAAAAAAATTTAGAGTCACCACAATACCTACTTGGAGGGTTTTTGGGCTGTGGGAGGAAGCCGGAGTACTGGGAGGGAACCCATACCTAAGTAAATGGAGAACATGGGATTGGCCCCAGCAACCCCAGTTACAGAAAATGAATGAATGAATGAATGAATGAATGAATGAATGAATGAATGACCCAGATCCTGATGTGTACAAACATTTGTATGGTCAATATTTCACACTGGCAAAATTGTATTTATTTGATTTTGAATAATCAATTCTATGAATATTTTCTTTGATGCATTTATTAGTGTATTAAGACTCTCAATTCGCCATAAAATGACAAAATTGAAAAAAAAACGATAATAATTCAGACATAATATTGAAATTTTGGATTTTATATAAAATGTTCAGGTTTAATTACATTTGCTCAATTGTTGTTGTTTTTTTGGTTGTGTCAAATAACATAATTCTATTGAGTAAGTCCTCACATGCTTTAATATGCTTAAAAAAAAACCCTACATATAGAACAGGACTTTCTCAATAGCCATGGTTAACGCCTCCTTCTCGGTAACCCTCTTGACCTGCCGTGTCCCTCAGGGCTCCATCCTTGGCCCCTTCTTCTTTAGCACATACATGCTACTACTTGCTCATATAATAAACAGGCTTCGTAAAGTGGCACACATGGTTCAACAAGAAAACAGTTACTCAAAATCTTCTCGAGCAAACAGGGTTAAGAGGGTTAAAAATAATGACGTGACCCCTTTAAATTTCAAACTGGTGTTTTTTTGTTGTTATTGTCGTTGATGAATCTCATTGTCTAGTTTGTGGCGTAACATGTGTTCAAAATTCAGCAAATGCACAGCCACACAGATGTCTGACTGACACGCACACTCAATCACCACAACATTAAACGAAGGGAAAAACCTCCCCAGCACAGACTCGCACATATTAAAACAGACCATTACATTGATCGATTGCCGAGGCACTCAGGACGTCTAAATACATCCTTAGGCATTATTCAGAGCAGCGCTGACTGATGATCCGCACATTTCATCATCTCCACCATTTATAGGTGCTACGTCACTGACTGCAGTCTGACACACACACGGATACTCACACACACACACATCTGCATATTTTCCCATTTGAAACCATAGATGTAAAAGAAAAATGGGCAAAATAACATATTTTACAAAAAGCACTGAAATCACAAGTAGAAATGTGCAGGTTTCATGACGTGACATATTTCAGGTAACGTATGTCACCTGGCCTAACTAAATTTTTGGTTAGGTGTCATGTTCTTTTTAAAATCCTAACAGCAAAACCGCCGTTAGCCTTAGCGGCGTTAACGGTAACGCTGTTAGCCTTCTTAATCCAAGAGACTTCTTCAGTTCTGAACTCAAGAAGCAGAACTCTGCTGCCAGGGTTCACACCTGCAGCAAGCCCTAGCAGCACATCACCCCAACCCTCCAACCGCCTTCACTGGCTCCCGATCAGGTCTCGCATGGACTACAACATCCTCTTCCTCAAATACAAATCCCTCCATGCCCTTGCCCTACGGCAACTAAGAGACCTCCTCCATCGCTATACTCCGTCCCAGAAGCTGTGGTCCTCAGACATTGATCTGCTTTCCATTCCCGTCCCCAGCAACAGAGCCTTCAGTGTTGCATGTCCCACCCTCTGGAACTCTGTGCCTCCTTGCTAGTACTGTTATTTTAAGCTCTTGGTTCTTGCTGCTTTCTCGTTACTGTTTTTTTTTTGTGCTTAACTATGTAAATTAACCATGGCTTTCTTGGCAGGCTTCTTAAGGTCAGAACTGAGGGAAGATGAGTGGATGTTTATGTGCTAGGATTAAGCTGTGGTTCATCGGCATAGGAATGGAAGCTAAGACTGTGTTGCCATGACTACGGTTACTGATAATTTGAGTACGGTGAAGCGTGCTGAAGGTGAAGGGCCCAAGAACAGACCCTTGAGTTACACCTTAGGTTGACTGAGGCTGGACTTGATCTGGAGTTTCCAATAGTGACAAATTGTTTCCCGTGGGAGAGATATGAATGAAACCAGGACAGAGCTGCTCCAGCGAGTGTTGTCTGCCAGCTCGCTGTTATGTCAACTGAACAAATAACAAATTACATTTATAATGCAAATACAGCCATTTAGGAACTTATACTTATGAGAACTTTTTGGCTGTGCTGGCTTTTTTTTCTCCAGTGGAACAAGCCCAGGACTAAATACATTTATTGGCTACTGTGTAGAGTCTGTATTTGCTGCTTGTGTTCTAATGAAGAAGCTATAAGCTCTAATAATAATAATAATAATAATAATAATAATAATACATTTAATTTATAATGCACTTTACATTTGGATCAAATCTCAAAGTGCTACAAAGCAAAAGCAGATAAAAGCATCAATAAAAAAT
>VRLP01006972.1:0-24739 GCA_009660295.1 Lophius piscatorius | reverse complement strand
ACTTGGACTAAACTGGGCAGATAGATAAGAAGTCGTGTCCGAAAAACAGGGATTTTTATAAAAAAAAGCTCCCCAGAGTGAGTAAAATATGAACTTTTACAGTAAAATACAGTATTAACATATTCATATGGATTCATATGCACTAATGTTGGACCAAATTTGTCGATTAATGTTCAAGGGATTATTATTAATCATAAAACTTTTGCCGATAGAGCTACCCCTAGTGTGAGATATGAACTGACATTTCCCAAAATCAATCCAGTTCTTCCTCGCACTAAGGTCAGTGCTGTTATAGAATTTGAAAATGATCCATGTGGAAGTTTTTCAGCTATGTCCGGAAAATAATGCTTATCGTAACATAAAGAAAAAGAAAAAAAAGAAACTCCCTCTATGTGCTACATATTTTACAGTAAAATATGGTTCAGACGAGACTCTTGGAAATAATGTTCCCCCTGGTGTCAGAAATATAAAACCGACCTTTCCCAAAAATCCACTTCTGGCTCATTAAAGTCTATGTGGGTATAACATTTGTAAATGATCCCAGACATAGTTTTTGTGCTATCAAGGATATAATAAATAACTAAAACAAATAAAGGAATGTGAAAGTATGAGTATAAATCGACTGAAAGATTCAAAATATGAAGGCGGTTGACTTTTCTACAATATTGCTGACCGACTGTCTCCAGGCATAAAGCTCCTCCCACTGGCGGCTGATGGTTCTGACCCTGGCCCTTTCTCCCATAAGCGCTCTCTTTATAGATCTGCCGCTGAAACGCAGAGGAAAGTCCATAGCAGTATATCCCCGCTCTTAAATCTATCCGCTGCAGTCATCACTGATCTCCTTTTCCCCCGGGGGCTGCAAATTATCTAGAAACGCCAACAACCAGCTGAGCGGTAATTTGTGGTGCAGCGGACCCTCATCCCCTTGACCTTCTCTCCCTCCCTCCTTTTGAGACAGCCAGCATCTCTCTCATCAATTCTTTTTATTCATTTTTCTTTTTTCTTCTCACACTCATGAATGTCAGCCATTTCTTAATTTTCCTTCTCTCCTCGGTCCGTCTGTTCTCTCTCTCTCTCTACGTATATATATATATATATATATGTATATATATATATATATATACATATATACATGTCCTAATTGTTTTTCTTTAATGTTTATTAGTGTGTGTGTGTATCCTGTCTATGTTCTTGTTTCTGTCGCTTTACAAACGTTGCCTATATTTTCCACATGGGGTATAATAAAGTTCTATTTATTCATTCTCTGTATCTCTCTCTCTCTCTCTCTCTCTCTCTCTCTCTCTCTGTCACTATCTCTCTCTCTCTCTCTCTCTCTCTCTCGCTTTCTCTCTCTCTCTCTCAGCCTCTGAAACCAGGTGGAAGGACAAGAAAAAAAATCTGATCTAAATAAAATATGTATAATTTTTATCAGTATTAAATTGATTGATAACCCAAGAGGGAGGATGACTAAAGGAGAAAAAACCATATAGACATAGATATATATCTATATATATAGATATATATCTATGTATATATGTATGTATATATACATGAGGTCTATGTGTTTGTCTGTCCGCCAAACTCACGCTGAATTTACAGCCAGCTTCTCCTGCAAAAATCAATCCTCCTGGCAGAACCTCGACTCTGGAGGGCCGACTCCTGGGAGAGAGGAGCAGCGTCTAATTGTTGATATGCCGAACACACGAGCGCTCGAAGCTTCTTCACAACAGAGGATCATGGGACTGCGTGCGGCTGATTCTCACGATCGAGCCAAGCCTTTTCGCGCTGAGAGAAAAGGACTGAAGGAGGAGAGCGGTTTTATAAGACGTGAGTCACGTTGATACACATTGGTGGGTGAGTGTGAACGTTTCACTGTGACACCTACATCTTCGACGTGAAGGTCAGCTGCCGACTCGCCGTGGTAGACAGCATTGATTGAGCCCAGGCTTTAGAAAACTCACAATAGACGAGAGAACAGAAAAAAAATGACGTTCCAACGCAGACGGACTCTGCAGGATTTATATGGTATATATTAGTATAAAGTACAAGTGGGTAGTACTGCTGTACCTTTCAAGTGTAGGAAACTTTAATGGCACTATGAAAGTTGGGTATTTGCCTCAGGTCATACATTCGTCAGTCAGAATAGGATCAGAATGATTAAAGTGTCTTTGACAGAGTTTGGATTCAATAATATTTTAGAACATATTCTTTATTGATCACATACAGTACAGTAATGTGGAATTATTTTACAGCATTGGACCCATCCCTGAGGGAGCGGTGGGCGGTCCCTTTTAAGCACCTGGATTATGGGGTTTCAGGGTCGTGCTCAAACACCCAACGACACGTCGTACCTGCTGGGGCTGATCTGGAAACAGCCACTCTACCCAGAGATGATACAGTTGGTAAAAACGCTTTCAAAAGTTTAAAATGTGGCTGCTATCTTACATCAAACAGAAGAGAGCGTAGACAACAGACAATAGAAAAGTTTGTTTGTTCGCAAGATTACGGAAAGAAAACCTAATTGATGGATTTGTGAGGTAGGTTTTGGAATATCCTAGAGACGGTTACATATTAGTGACGTTAGGACATGACTTAATGACGTGATGTCATAATAATGTTTTCTTAACCATTGCGAGATAGGGTACTTTTTCGTTTTTTTCGTTAAAAACTCCGGAAATTAACCGGTTCCGGAATAAGAAGCGGATTTTGCGATTTTTTATTTTTTTTTTAAATGTCAAAATATTCTATTTTAAATATATCGGTATATTATCGGCATAGCTAGTCCTTGTATAGAACATTATGTATTCCAAAAGAATAATTTGGAGCAACTAAAAACTGTTAAGTGTAAAGGTGTAATTAGCCAACATAGACAGACCGTCAATTTCCACTGACATATCAAATAATCCTAAACTACAGTTTTTTCTACTGGTTACTGTTAATTGACTAGTGTGAGGAAGAGAGGAAGAGGAAGACTATCGAGGAAGAGATTAGGAACAGCTTCTCCGCTGAGAGCAGAAGGATATCTTCTCATCTTCTTCCTGCTGTCAGGCTTTGCTCAAAGCGTCCGATTTTGTTAGTGAGGTACTTTATCTTAAAGAATATCGTCTTTTTTATATTAAATATTCGCTTTATTATCCTTAAACTTAAAAGCATTATTATGACAATATTTCTTTTAAATTTTCAATTACCATGAAACATAATAAAAAAATATTCTGAATAGATATCATATGATGTATCTCCTCCTCTTCCTCGGCATGTAGTGGAGAAAATGGTAATTTTTGTAATATACTCCACTGGCATCGTAATACACTATAAAATATTGTGATATATATCAAAATACAAAATCTCATTTACCCAGAATGTGTGGACGGAACAAATTTGAAGCATTTTTACATTTTTGCACAGGCACACACACACACACACACACACACACACACGATACATGTCATCATATATGTTATATAATAGCTTGGGCTGGTTTTTTTTTCTTCCTCTGCTGAACAATTACTGTGAGATCATTTAGATTATATAGAATTCACTCTGTACAGACAGTATGAACCTGCATCCTCCATGAAAGACTGTTCACAGAGTCAAACAAACAAACAAACAAACAAACAAACAAACAAACAAACAAACCACAGTGTTCTTTTTGTGCGTGTGTGTCGGCAGGTTAAACACTGGACCACGTTAAGCCCCCCCCGTATGACCAGCTGCTATCTAGAGCATTGATCTCTCCGGTGGGCCGCAGTCACATGACGCCAGCATCTGCTATCTGGGCAGTGACAAAGGTCAGGGTCTTCCTCTTCCTCTTCCTACCTCACGCCTGTACCGCCCACTGGATTCATTGATTTATTTGCTCATTTCCAGATGAATGTCAATTAATCATTGCAAAAAATAATAATTTGAGCCATATATGTATATATATATAAATAAATAAATAATTGAAGTAGAATGAAAAAAAAAAAAAAATCATATATTAGGAATATTATATATATATATTTATATAGAAAGAGAGAGAGAGAGAGAGAGAGAGAGAGAGAGAGAGAGAGATACATTTCATCTGCACATATAAATATAGAAAAAAAATTTAACCCATTAATTTCCTCGCCAGGAAGAGAATATAGTGAAAGATATTTCTTTGCATGTTTTATTTTTTCGGGGCATATATTAATTTATTATCTTAAACATTCTGAATTTAGCATAAAATCACTGACAGTTTGGTCGAACTTACTTTTTTACATTCAACCATTAAAAATATGAATCTCACAAAATAATTTCATCAAGAAATCTTGTATTTCATTGAAAATAGTTTGAGTAGTTTTAATTTGACCCTTAATCAACTTTTTTCTGGTTGTATCAAGGTCCATAATTCTCTTTAGTAAGTCCTCAAATGCTTTGATCTGCCAAAAGAAATCTTACTTATGGAGTTTTACTTTCTCATAGTTTAGATTTATGCTTCCTCCTCAGTGGGCGCTTTGACCTTTGGTGTCCCCCAGGGCTCCATCCTTGGCCCCGTACTCTTTAGCATATATACATGCTACCGCTGCTTCACATTGTAAACGGGTTCAGTCACGTTTTTCAATGAGAACACACTCAAAATGATCCCATATCTACCCATAAAAACATTCACACAGTATAAGTATACGCATGGGCTCTGTATTTTTTTATTTTTCACTTTCATCCAAGAGGGAAAAAAATAGCCTAAAAACTCTAAATCAGGTTTTCTCATTGGCTCAGATGTTTCCTCCGCTGGAGCCAATAGGATTATCCGGCTCAGAAACGTGACTCCAGACGTCACTGCGCTCCGAGATAGAGATAACCTTAACTGTGGGACTAATAAAGGTTTATCTTATCTTATCTTATCTTATCTTATCTTAACAGTGTGTGCGGCGTCCAGCATTTCCTGTTTTATTCAGCTGTGAGAATATCGCCACGGTAACAGAAAAACCAACCTCCCATTTTTGTTTATGTAACGTAAGGAGTAGAATATGTCTGTAAAAAAAGTGATGCTTTAAAAAAAAGACAAAATATTACTACTTTTTTATTCATTTCAATTAAAACTTTTTGAGTCAGAAAGTATCTAAATAATTCAATTCAGGTAGAAAACGAAGAGCGAGCTTCCGCGTAGACGTAACACTCTGGAGTCGTCGAGTCGTGACTGCGAGCGGAGGCCGTCACATAGCGAATCCTGCGTGGATGGCTTGAGGCGTTGGCGGCTGAGATTGCGCGGTAGGAGATTTTTCATCTCGTGTTGCAAACAAACGCCGCGCTGATTCACCGGCGCCGTTTTCCTGAGGTTTCACCGCGCCGATATCACCGGCTCCTAAGTTTTGCACCCTTTTGTTCTCCCTCCGGCGGCATGGGCGAAGCAGATGAAAGGCGACGGAGAGGCGTTGACTTGACTGCGTGTCGGAGCATCAACCCACGCACAGCTGCGAGGGTTGGGAGGGACCTCTGCTGGTATCACAGCGCTGGCCTCCACATTTGGATGGACCCAGGCTTGCGGTTGGTGCAGAGAAGGGATCATTAACACGGAGAAGGATGGAGCACGACTTTAAAAAAGACGTGGCTGAGGCCGGTACAAACACACAAAAAAAAAACAATCTTCTCTCCTGATTTCGTCAGAACCGAAGCAGCAGAAAACATCAAAGTTCTGGATCTGCTCTGGGTGCAGGGACGGCAGCAGGGTCAGCACGCCAGCTTTATCGATGACATGAAATCCATGTTTGATGGATCCATTTGTATCAAATTTTGCTCAGCGTGCAGACGGCCTCATGTCGGGTCAGCTCTCTCTATGCCCGCTATCGATGTCTCCTCCTGCCTACAAGGCCGTTCGTTCCTCCGCACCTCCGCACGAGGATTTCTTTCTTATGCTGCAGGTGATCTAGAAAAATCCTTTTTTTTCCCTGCTAAACTATGAACACCTCTGTGTTGAGATAATTCGCAGCAGCTGTTAGGTCAAAGCCCAACTTCCCCCGCATGATACGCTTCTCTATCCTAGCTCTCAGAAAAGGAGGCGGATCAGTCGTCCAGCAGCTGAGAGGTCATTTCAGGGTTAATACGCCGCAAAGTGCGAGATTCCTGCATGGAGAAAAAACAGCTGCTGGGTTGAGCCCAGATGGACTCCCAGTATGTTAGAGGAGACGCGGAAACACAACCTCTACTATTGATTAGGCCAAGATCTGGCTCAACGGCGCTCATCGAAGTGAGCCCCGCTTTGCACCGCAGTTCCTCGCCGTTCCAATCAGAGGGACTCTGCCGTTTCTTCCGAGAGCATTCCCAAGAAAAACCTTTCAAAAGATGCTGCCGAAAGAAATTCCATGGGATGCAACGATGCAACGAAAAGCAGCAATATTGCTTGAAAAGTTGAAAAAACAGCTTTGGTTAGAGATTGAGGCCTAAAGACGCGTTAAAGGAGGTCACGAGATACGAAAGCGTCTTCCTCCCCTGACGGGCCCAGAACATTCTATTCTACTAAATATAGATGCAGCATTATCTGGGTTTACATACACCCTTTTAACTCATTCTGAATAAATATACCACCATATTATATAACACCACGTCCTACATAAATAGTTTACATATGACACATATTTAACCTTTTAATGTTCTGCTCAACTGTTTGCTTGAGCTCATTTGGAGGTTTTATTTTAAGTCTTTATTTTCTTATTGAAAAATGTGAGCGGCCCGGTTTATAGTGCGACCCAGTGGCAGCATGTGTGATGAAGAGTAAGGGCTCAGGTACGGAGCCCTGAGGGACACCAGAGGTCAAAGGGGTCACCGAGGAGGAGGTATTAACCATTTCTATTAAAAGTCCTATTCAATGAATAGTTTATTCTTTTTTTTTTACATATTTTAGTATAAGGTATTTATGTACCTTGATACAACCGAAAAAATCGAACAAGCATCAAATAGTTTACTAAAAACATGTTTCCATGAAAAGTCGAGCTAATCTTATTAAGATTGACTATTTTCCCGATATGCAAATTTCCATCATGAAATCATTTTTATACGTCTGATTTTTTTTTTAACTGGTTAAAAACATGCTTTTTTTTTTCATTTCATGGTAAATTAACAGTGTCTCAAATATTAAATTAATAAATTGATTATAACCCAGGCATTACTGGAGGCGAGACGGAGAAGGGAGGAGGAGAGGATGAAGAATTATTGGACCCTCAGTGTGGTTTTACTTTGACTAACGTAAGATTATATCACCTCACATTAAATTATAAATGAAGGAGGTAAAGTTACCAGAAAATGTTACTTTAACATCAACATCATCTCAAGTAATCTTAAAAGCCCACACTCCTCAAAATGGTCCATGACCTTCACAAAGGTCTTCCTCCTCTTCAATTACTTGTTTTATTGTGGCATAAAAATAGAAGTCTGTGGTTCTGATCCATTTGTTGCCGTGGGATTTATCTTTATATAACTATTCTTTGCATTACTGTTATTATATATAATATAGTTCAATTAATGAATGCAATAATTGTTACATAATATAATGGAATTAATTATTATGTTTAATATAAAGTCTAATATTATTAGTGTGGCATTCAAACATGTTATTATTATTATTTTTTTTAATGATTATTATATAATAAGTATAATATCAGGGGATACATTTAAGAATTATTACTTAGACACATGGAAAGTCTGATTGATTCATTTGAATTGCTAAATTTCAGAGAGGGTGAACTTTATTTTGATTTGTTTTGAGGAAAAGTAAAAAAAAAAAAAAAAGTACAAAAATCATTGATTTGACTTTTTTCATGATAATCGCAGTAGTCTGAAAAAACTTGTTGTTTTGCAATTAATTTTACTTTATCAAACTTTCCTCAGAGGTTATTAACCTGGCAGACTCCGTTCTTATCTGAGTCGGATTTTGAAATAAATAACTAAACGAGAAAAGAGGATTTGAAGAAGCCCAGTTGTCCGGCGCGTCCTCTGTTGTTTTTGTTCTCCAACACTTTCTGGGTTTTGGCAGACATTTTCGGCAGACACAGATCCAAAAACCCAACAAACAGCGAAGCTCTGTCTGAAAACGTTTCAGAGCCGCATCTTCTCCGGGCCTCCAGAGGCGCGAGACGGTCCTCCTGTTGACTTCCTTCCACGGTCTGCCCTCCTGAATTGCAGAACGGCATTGAAATGAGAGGATTTTTGGGTTCCGTTGTATGACCACGTCTGGACCTGGTGACACGCGCCACGTCGACAAACACTCCCGCCGCCATGAGGACAGTTGTGGTTAATTAAGGATTTGTGCTTTGGGCCATGTCGGGCCTTTCTTGAGCTGGTCTTTTAATTAGAGACGGAGCATATGTTTCAAGGAGACTTTTGTTAGAGGAGAACTTGAACACGCTGAATTGAACACACCATGATTCTGTCCGATAGGAGACTAACCTTTAAAGACGGGCGAAAAGTAAAGGTCGCAACTAAGAATCTAATTCTCCATCATCCCAGCTACCAGACGCCGGTCAAGTCCTAAGCTGTAATCACGTCCAGGCCGTGAGCAGAGACAGTAGGTGATGATGATGATGATGATGATGAAGCACTGCTGATTCGTGGAGGAGCTTCATGAAACCGTCTCTGTGCTGACAGGATGTCTTTGTGTTCCTGCGTGTCGTTCTTCTGCAGTTAACTGGCAGGTTTTTCTCTTCCAAAAGGAAAGTTCTTCTGACCTCAAGGGTTCGAGAGAAGAGCAGAGAGCAGAGTGAAACCCTTTCTGATGGATTGAGGTTCCGTCCGGGCCCGATGAAACGGAGCAGCCGCAGCAGGAGACAAATCGATAGGGTGAGACAGGTCAGCGGTTAGTGGGGACAGAGAAAGTCAGACCATCTCGGAGCTGAGATCGACCACCTTCACTTCCTGTTTTTGCAGGATGTTAGATTCTCATCCAACACCAAGAAGGATTTTTTTTCAAAAGTTCATCTCTTTTGGGGTCGAAGTAAGAAACATTTTGGATTGCTCTTATTTATGTTTATTGACTGCGATTCCTCTAAAGGCATCCGAGAATCAAAAGACATTTTTTTTTTAGAGGATGTTGGAAATTGGAATTTAATGTTTGCTTTGATTGAAGTGACACTGGAGGCATTTTGAATTATTTAATTTGTATTTGATTATTCTGATTCACTTTGTTTAATACATAACATTTATTTAGTTTCTTCTTTTATCACCAAAATCAATATACATTTTTATTAAACTACTAAAAATCTGTCTTTTTTGGCTTTTTGGAACCAGAAATCATTAACCTAATTAGTTTTAACCCATTTAGAAATATAGAACCGGAAAATAAAAGACTACGGGTTAAACTATGTATGTGTATATATATTCAAACACTTTTCATTCATTTCGATGAACTTTTTTATTGAGTGTAGTTTTTGGGGGGACCTGATATTTTTCCTCTCCTCTGTCCTTCCAGACCCAGTTGTCTTGAGGGCATGGATGATTTTTTTAAATTGCAGGGGTATTAAAATAAGGTTAAAGTGGCTCCATTATGCTAATACATTATATTAAAGTGCAGAAATTACAGAAAGATCGTGAAGGTGATGTTAAGCTGCAGAAAAAGACCCAAAACATTGAAACGCTGCTGAACGTGGTTTATAAAGGCATGGGGTTCTAAGTTTGATCCGTCCCTCCAGACTCCAGACGTTTAAGAGAACTTGAAGCCAAAGTTGGTTCTTTTCATAAAAGCGCATCATCTCTTTTCGTAGTGTGTTTATCTAGAGAGGAGAGCAGGAACAATGATGCAGGGAGATGTTACAGGCTGGAGATGCCCAGCAGGTGCAAAAGCTGCTGATATTAAAGGTCTGCTTTTTTCTTCCACTGCAGCTCCAGTAGCATTTGGAAGGGGGTCGTGACCACGCAGCCGGAGCTACCTCTCCCGCCGGAGATCAGACATTCTCGGGGGGGCCGTGCTCCGTGGCCTTGCCGCTTTGAACGCAGCCCACAGATGCCCACTCACTCAGAGACACGGTGAGTCGTGACAGCATGGAGCCGACATGCTGCTCAGTCTCTGAGGGAAAAAAAGAAAGAAGGCTTTTCTGAATGTGATATATATATATATACATATATATATATGTGATATATATATATATATATATATATATCACATAGAGCCGGTCCTGAGCCCAGATAAATGTGAGGGTTGTGTCAGGAAAGGGCATCCGACGTAAAAACCTAAGCCAAATTATAATAAGGAACAAGACGGTCTGCTGTGGCGACCCCCCCCCCTGAAAAGGGAAGTTACTTTTTTTGTGCAGCAAGTGTTATCAAACTTTGAAAAGAAAAGATGAAGAAAACAGCAATTGCTGATTAAGTCCTTCATGCAACTATTACTTTAATCAAGATTTAACAATCCCTGCGACGCCACTCTGCCTCAGAAAGCAATCGAGTCTAAACTACTGCAAGTGTGTCAGTTAAGATGAAGGAACTTGCTACGAACTTTAAAAATGACTAGAACCACGCTGTCATCCCTCACAGCGAGGTTAAATCCCCCCCCCAATCCCCTGCGTTGTACCAGCAATGCCACTGATTGAACTCCTCGCAATTAAATGTGAGTTAGTGTCCGGAAAACGGTGTTTTTCCTAAAAACCTCTGATTAGTGATTAAAATGTGATTCATTAGAGTAAAACACTATATATTCAAGATGGATCTCCCTGAGTCGATTCATCGGTACCACGTTTGGGCTTAATTGGACTAACGTTTGGAGAAATGATTGGTTGAAAAGCTTTGGAGGTAAGGCTCCCCCTAGTGTCTGAAGTGTGCACCTGACTTTTCACACGATCAACCCAGTTCTTCCTCCCGCAGAGGTTTGTGTGGGCATAAAAATTTGAAAATAATCCATGAAACAGTTTTTGAGTTATCGCGTTAACACAAAGGATCCGATGACTATTCATAAAATCCCTGACTTTTTGGGGATATAAAAAACAAATCGCCTGTGCAGGGAAATCTATCTTCGAAACAACCCTGGAGGGACCGGCCTGAGCCTTTCACCTCATTTGCTGCCTAATATGTCCCACCCACTGACCCCAGTCCTCATTTTTTACGAGATAGCCCAATGCTATTCACTTCGACTGTCTGTGGTCATAAAGTTATGGCTGATCGGAGCACTTAAATCTCTACAAAACTAGAAGCTAATTTAATCAACTACTCTAGATTATAGTCAGATAAAGATTTGTAATGCATCTGTTTGAATCAGATGTTTTTACCGTATATAAACAATAAAAAAACGATTTCCTTTCTGACAATGTTTTGTGGTCTTAAAATTCAATCTGTTTTTATCACCCTTATTTAATAAAAATTTGGAATTGGAAAGGATACGATTCTAATTATACTCCACCCACAACAGTCTGTTCTGAGATCCACTCTTGCGGAGAGGAAAGCGTCTGTTCCTGGTACAATAGAAGAGTCATGAGATCAGACTGTTTGCTCAGTTTTTGGGCAGAAGAAGATATATAAATGAAGTTGACCATTTAGTTGAAAAAGTGGAAGAAGTTGCTCCATGTTTTCTAGCAATTAATCAAATTCAGGGCGAGGGAGATGTTTCCTCTCATGGTGAGTTCATTAAAAATGGTTTCCAGGACTTCAGCCTTGGAGAAGGGCTTCTTCTTTACATTCAGAGTTCTTCTTTTGTTAGGAACGTCACAGCAAAAATGGCCGTGCCATTTATTTTTTCACTGTGTGAGTCTGCACATACGGCTCTGGATTGATGTTCTCAACAGTTAACATTATCATATCCTCGAAAAGTCGGGGGTATTTGGGATTTGTCATCGCCGTAGCTCGTATTTCACTCACCAAAGGGAGCTTTTTTTTTCTTTCTTTTTTTTTTAAAAAGGGGAAAAACGCTGTTTTCCAGGCATAACTCAAAAACTGTTTCATGGATCATTTTCAAATTTTATACCCACATAGAACTTAGTGCAAGGAAGTTCTGGATTTATTTTGGTGTATGTTGTTTGTATGTTTCTAAAACTATGAGGGACATTATCATCAAAACCTTTCAGGTCATAATTTAACATCTATTGGTTCGATTTAGTCCAAAAAATAGTGTCTTTGGCAACAGAGCTCCCCCTAGTGAGTAAAATATGAACTGTTAGTGTAAAAAACAAATACAAGGTAGATCTCGATTGATTCATATGCACCAAATTTGGATTAAATCAAAAAACATCTATTAAAAAAAAACTCCCCCTAGTGAGTAAAATATGAATTTCAGAGTGAAATACGGCAAATATAAGATAGATAAGATAAGATAAGATAGAACCTTTTTCTAAATTTCCTAAATCAATCCAGTTCTTCCACGCACTAAAATCTATGTGGTTATAAAATCTGGAAATGATCCATGAAATACTTTTGGAGTTATCGCGTTAACACGGAGGATCTTCGGCGGACGTGGACGCGGCGGGGGCGATGACGATTCCATATCCCCCACTATCCCCGACTTATTTTTCAAAGAGCGACAGAAGACATAAGGAGGAGAGAAAAACTATAACCCTGAAAAGCAAGAAGAAACAAATGACAAAGTAAAGGAAAACATAAACAAACAGAGTCGCGGCGCCTTATTTTAGTTGATTAAGTTTACATTATTTTAGTGAGTACTGCCCGGATTAACATACAAAACCCATGCAGATAGAAAAGGTTTATATTCTCTTTGTGGACACCAAGTTCGTTAATTTGTTTAGTGGCTTCATGTCATCAGTCCATCCAGAATCTTCGGATGGATCCTTTGATCTGCAGGAGAACTGACTCCCGGTTTCACAATGACTTGTGTGGAGTTCTCACTGCCACCGTCTGATACCAGCCGTCCCAGCCTTCAGTAGAAGAACTCATGGACACATGCAGTAAGAGTGTACTTACGTCGCCTCTGGCGATATTGAACGCTCGGTAAGTTGAGAGACCGGTTGGTATGACTTTGCAGAGGAGTGCAGTATTGCGTTGTGGATCCCAGGCAGGGCTTTTTGCTTTGATCGATGCACGAAGGCTTATAGGAGGGAGCGTGGAGCTGGAACCCGTGAGCCACATTGAGTTTGAATTGACAGCTGCTGAGCTCCGAGGTGTGCTTCCAGTGTAGACAGGCGGTTGAGCAACTGAGGCTGTCAATGCTCCCGCACAATGTTCAAATACGGAAGTTCAGAAGACTGAAGTCTGTCTCAGATGAAGTCAATGTGACATGAGTAGAATAAAGTAGCAAAAAAAAGATTATCTGATGCAGAAAACTATATCAAGTTAGCTTCACTGAAGCTAATGCAACGGCTACTAAGTTTCTACATGGCCTAACATGTGTGATGGGTGAAGAAGAAGTCTGGTCTCCCATTTCGCATTTCGGTTTACATAATTTATGCTCAGAGTGTGAAAGTATGTCGGTCATATTTACTGTCCTCTTTATGAAATGTCTCGCATTAGAAGGAAATTATTCTCAGATTATGTTTTCTTTCCAGGATGGAGGTTATGTAATTAATGTCCAACCTATCCTATCCTGATGGTGGTAAAACTCTGGATCCGTACCCTTTACGTACCTTTTACATTTTAAATATATATCTGTATTTATATCCCTGAAAGGTCTGGGATGTTATGGATCATTAGAAACGCTAATGTTTCAAGCTAATGCGATGACTGAAAACATGTCTCCGGGGTCATTTTCAAATTTACTAACTCCATAGATCTTAGTACGAGGAAGAACTGGAATGACTTTTGGAAAGGTTGTATATTTCCGACACTCGGGGGATCTTTATCCACCCCCCCATATCCAAAATGTTTCATGTCATAGTTTCTCAACCTTTGTTTCGATCAAATCTGGTGCCTGAAAGATATATATCTTGGTTGTACCTGTTCACCACATCCCCCTATGACTCCCTCAATTCCCAATCTGTTACTTGTTATGCCAAGAACTGTTTTCCCGCTCTCCAAAACCTTTTGTTAATTATTTTTCTCTATTTACAAAGCCTGCACAACAACAGTTATAGCAAAACCTTACATACTTAAAATCATATATATATATAGTTTATATATATATATATATATATAAACTATACACAGTAATAGTCTTAAAAGTCCCTACGAGAAGAAGGTTCTTTGCGTTGCTGGGATCGTAAATGGACAAAGTAACTTTGGAAAACATTGTAGAAGAGCCTCCAGTTGAAAGAAAATGTTATGTTGTGGGTTTGAACATCACCCAGTGTGCAGGAATCGGGCCTTTCAAGTGTAAATATAGAGGCATGGTTTAATGTGCATGTAGAGAACCCGCCAGCCCGTTAGTGAAGATGTGCTGCTGGAGAATATGGTAGTACCCAGGGAAGTCTTCTGGGAGCATACAGGCTCTCAGCATTCGCCTAAGCACAAACATCCAAGAAAGTTAAATGATAAAATTCAACTCATGCAGCTACAAACAGTCAACATCTCTCTCAACTGCTGATGTGGTTGAAGTCCTTGCGGCAATCGCGGAAAGGAAGTTGCGGCAATTTACAAAGCACGCCTTGAAATAACACGCTCGCTAAGGCGGCATACTAAAGAAATGTTGCTCCCGCGTTCACACGGTGTCACTGCTGCGGTGAATCACTCCAAAAGTGTGGAATTGAGGTAACATGTGAAAACACAGACATGGAATCCTTGAAAAATGCTTGACCAGTGTTGACTGAACATGGGCTGGAAGAGGAGATTTGAAACAAGCGGAAGCTGGCAGGCAGACATCCACTGAGGGAAGGAGGGGAGAGGGAGATGAGGGGAGGGGAGGGGAAAGAGTTAAATGCTTGCTTACTATATGCCACATGGGTCCCAGAAATCAGCCAGCCAATACCTTTAACTCGGACAGCGAGCGGTTCCAGAGCTGCTGCGATCGATGACCAATGATCGCCCTACAAGCCGGGCTGTTAAGGTCATTACCACTGTTGTCTCCATCGATCACTGGGGGAATGTGTGTGTGTGTGTGTGTGTGTGTGTGTGTCCCGGCTGATGGCTGTCAAAGGCCGGCTGGCTCTCCCATTTAATGTACCCAGCATCTCTGGGGGAAACCGCCACACAGAGCGGACGACGCTGTTCGGTACTAATAACGTTTGAGAGCATTCATTTGGAGACTTTGCCATGATTATTATGCTGTCTCTTCCAAATGATGTTTATTTACAGTATATGATTTTAGCCAAATGTGTTTTTGGAGTAAATGTAACCGACACCTGGTTCTTGAAGTGGTTCCTAAAGGTAAGTATTGGGTTGAGGATCGTTATTTGCCCGAAAAGTCAGGGCTATTATGGAATCGTCACCAACACCGCAGACTCTTCCTGTTAACGCGATAACTGAAACCTAATTCATGGATTATTTTCAAGTGTTATACTTACATAGATCTTGGTGTGAGGATGGACTGGATTGATTTTGGGAAAAGATATGTTGTATATTTCCAACAATATGGGGAGCTTTTCCTCCAAATCTTTTCGGGCCATTATTTCTCACCTGTTGGTCTGATTTAGTCAAAAAATAAAATGCAGCGACAAGTCTCATCCCCATGGTGGCGCTACATGAAAAGTGAGGGGATCCCCAACACCGATAAGACCCATCCTAAGGGACCAAGAATTTTTCTACAAGATTTCATGCTAATCCGATGAAAAGAAATCTTATTATCAGATCATTTGAAGAAAAGGAAAATGTAGTCGAGGAGTCTCAGTTATCTTCCTTAGATAAGAGGGTTTATTACAGACGGATCGGAACAAGACTTTTATGTTTCATGGATAATACTCAGTTTTAATTAGATCAACTCAACCTTTTCATAAATCATGTTTTAAAAACTTTTTGACCCTTTTTTAACCTTTTTTGGTTACATGTTGTTATATAATTCTGTTTATTGAATGCCCACATGCTTTAATATGCCAAAAAGAAATCCTACTTATCAAATAGGACTGTCCAAGGTACACGCCTCCTCCTCTAAGACCCCTTTGACCTGTGGCGTCCCCCAGGGCCCCATCCTCCGCCCCTTACTCTTTAGCATACAGTTGCTGCCACTGTGTCATATTATAAACAGGATCAGTCTAATATATATTATCAGAAATTGTGACTTAAACAAACAGTTGAGAAAGACATCAAAGGGTTATAAACTAACAGTAAACATATTTCACACAAGCTTAAAATCGAATAGACCTTTTCGTTACCTCCGCTATGAAGGTTATGTTTTCTTACGTGTCCGTCTTTTCTTTGTTTTTCTTTTTTTCTTTCCGAAAAAAAGAGATATTGAATTTTGATTTGGGTCGTAACGATTTGAGTTGGAGTCCCTCTAATTTACCAAGATGTTTTATTAAATAATTTACACATAAAAATCTCAGAACTGGTCTTCAGAAAGAAATCATGACGGCATGACGGAATCACATCTCTAAGTGTGTGTGTGTGTGTGTGTGTGTGTTTGTGTGCGGGGGGGGGGGGTTGCTTCCACTAAACCCTGTAAAGCCTTTGTATTTCAGAGTGTTTAAACTATAAACTCTACTTACAGCGTATAAGAGTTAATGAAATGTGACAAGCGAGCCTTTTATTCACCGAAGCGTTCAAACAACAAATTAATTCAGTTTGTTCTACTTGGTCGTTTTTGCTACAGAGTTCAGAGGCACCGAGACGAATTCCTTGGACATGAATCAGTTATTTAAAAAAACAAGTCATCAAAATACCGGGCTGATGCGATCGGAGATGAAGGGCAAGAACACTTTATCCACTCATGTGAATGAAAGCACGGAAAGGTGACGAAATTGTTGCTGTAGGAACTGTTTAAAAATTAAATGTTAGCACAGTAAAATATTTTCTGCAAATAAAATAAAACCTTTAGTCTCTTTATAGAGAGTTATAGCTCCACTTCAACCTTTGATTATTAAACATAAAGCAGACGCTGGCTCGAGGCACTTTATTGTGTGATGGGATTCATTTCCTCGGAATTATTCAGACACATCTGTTAAAAAGGCCGATTTTAACAAAAATGTAACAAAAGTTACACAAGACAGTTTTCACTACCTCAAAACATAATTCATGGATCACTTCAAATGTGATACCCTCATATACAGTACCTTAGTATGAGGAAGAACTGGTTTGATTTTGGGAAAGGTAATTTGCATATTTTAACACTAGGGGGAGCTTTATCTATAAAGGTTTTTTACGCCGTCATTTCTGAACTGTTTATTCGATTTAGTACAAATTCGGTTCTCTTGAAAAACACTAACTGACTAACTTAGTAACCGTTGGACTGATTTAATCAAAGTTCAGCATTTAAATGGACTCGAGGAGATCTATCTTGTACAAATCATATTTTACTCTAGTAGTTCCCATCTGACTCACTAGGGGGAGATTTCTTTTTAATGAAAAACAGTATTCAGACTTAACCTCACATGTAAGTTTAGGAGTTCAACCAGGGAGATTGCTTGTTCCACACAGGGGCTTGGGGGCTTTCAGGGGGGGATATACCCCTGCTGTCGGGGACGACAGCACAAGTCGAGTTTCTGGATCTGAAAACAGGAGCAGCGAGATGGAAGGCCTGGAAGGCGTGTCGACATTCACAGTCATTTTTAACATGACCTTAACTTGAAACAAACTTCATTATGATCGCACCGAGATGTTGCTGGGATGTTCACATACGCTGACACGGTGGTCCTGCACTGCCCGAGCAATTCCTTTGGCCAAAAAACCATTTGCACACCTCATTACGTTGCGCCTGTTTGAATATGTTAGCAAACACCTTAAGTCTGATTAACCTGGAGTGATTTATGAGTCTGAAACAATGACAACGAATCCATTCTTTACATTTAACTGAAGTAAATGCATTTTTATAAACTAGGGAGAAGAAATGAATAATGAGGAAAGAACTAGAATTTTAGCGAAACAGTCAACATGCAAAGGTTAAAGGTGATTACGACCATTTTTCAAGGCGTATTATAAGAATAGTGTATGTGGAATAATCTGGTTAAAGAAAATTCTTTTGCTCTTTTACATTTTTTTTCCTCCTCTAGAGCCAAAGCTCCTCATTAGATAGGAGCTGGCAGAGATGAAGAGTCATAAATAACAAATGGAGGCGGTAATGGATAAACAGGTAGGCAGGGCCAAATCCAGCATCAGCACTATTTGCCCATCAGCAGGCATCAATGTGGCCCATTAGGACGTGTTCTATACCGACCACTAAGTCAACATTCAGCAGAGCTTTGCCCTCCTCCTTCCTCACAGCCAGCCTGAGGCGGAGGAAGAGGAGCGCCACCGCCCCGACCGCAACTATCACCCACAGAGCGGAAAATAAAATCACACACAGTGGTTGGTGAGGTGCACCCAGCCAGCTCTGAAACCACATCCCACGTGAGAGGGGAGTCCTGCGTTCAATGTGACGAGAACCGTTTAGCAGAGATGTTTGGGCCGTGAGTCATCTCAGTACGCATTCTCCATGTGGTTCGTTCTGATTCCCCGACGATGGATTGAAGATCTGGTGGTAAACGATGATACCCTGTTTAAGAAGCCTCCCTGGAGTAAAAGCGGATATAGTTCTTGTGAAAGACAGCACAGATTTTGTGATGGGACTCTAATCCAAATACATTTATTTTCAGCAACACATGAAATAAAAGATATAAATGAAACTCAAGCGATCTAAATGGTCCTGCTGTTATTCCGGTTCCACTCCTAGACTTCGGTCTCGGCTTTGGTGACTCCAAGTTCGTTGTAATAAGTGATTTAATGATGATAAGGTCCATATTGTTTCGTATAGAGAATTGACTACCAGTCTGCAGTCTGACCTCAGACACGGCGGGGCTTTGAGTCAATGCTAACGCCGACATGCCTACTTAGTCTCAGTAGAATGTAGCATATAGCGTTGTAGCCGTAGCTCAGGAGGGAGGGCAGTTGTCTTCAGTCTTCTTGGTGTGTTGGGCCAGGATCATGCAGCAAGACCCCCACCAGTGCACAGGACCTCCTCCAGAGTCCAACAGAAGCCAAATAGTCCAATCAGTCCCCCTAAGCTATGTGCATAGGGGCCCAGGTACAGGTAGGAGTTCAGGATGAGTACTGACCAGCACCGCCGGCGCTCACCAATGTAATCCTTAACAAGTGAACCCCCCCTCATACCTGTGCAATTTCATCCAACCACGCATAGGATTGTAAAACATGATCCTCAGAATCTACCAAGTAAGTTAAAAAAAAAACACCAAGTGTACGTCACAATAAATCATTTTAATTAAAATTGGAGGGAAGGTGAGGCCGGGGTGAGGAACGAGGAGGGATGGGGCACACAACGGTTCTGTGACCTGCCGGGCAAAAACACCTCTCACCCCCACCCCTAACGCTGAGCTCAGCCTTAGTATATATATATATATATATATACTGTATATACCCTGGCAGTATGAGCAGAGACGTGGCATTAAGGGAAGACGGACAGCTGGTGGAAGTTATTTTGACAGCTTGTAAAAAGGGACGTTACGAGGAGACGCCACTTTATTCTAAATCATAAATGCAATGCATGAAATGGAATGTCTAACTTAAAGGATAGGGGTCTCCAGAGCAGCGGTGTGGAGATAAATTGGAAATCCTAAATATGCATGTTGATGACATTAAATCAATATTCTTCCATTTTTGGGGTATTTTTGGGTGTTTTGTGCAAGTAGAAATCCAAACATAGGAAAATAAAATAAAAAAGTTATTTATCTTTACCCTCACTTTCCTTTTGTTTCTTTTGACATTTTTGATCACCTGTGTTTTTGTTCTTGCCTACCGCCTTGAATTTTGACGGACAGTTTTGGTCGCCCTTCTGTTTTGGATGACTTTCTGTTTGTTTCTCATTATACTTTAAATCCCAGGTCTGAACCCTCGGCCCTGTGCGTGTCTGCATTCGGGTCCTGACTGTTTCACCAAACACAAAAATACAAAGCCCTGAAAGAACTCCCAGAATGAAATGAAAAAGATAGATTTATTCTGAAATAATTCCGAGCACAGAGCAAACAGAAACAGAAAACAGAAATTTACATTTTGTATTAAAAAGACCTAAATTATGAAGTAATGGAGTCGATAATTACCTCTGTTTGATCTAATAACGACAGCTTACTCTATATTTTCGCATTTAATCCCCACAATGCACCACATCATATTTGTATCCCCGAACTGTCATAGATATTAGACAATCATCGTTATTGAGATAACGCAAAAACAATTTCTATGGATATTTTCAAATGTTATACCAACGTCGATCTTAGTGTGAGGAAGAACTGGATTGATTTGGGGAAAATATCAATTATATACTTCTGACACTAGAGACACTAGTGTCAGAAATAGTGACACTATTTTCGGGATATAACTCAAAAGCTGTTTCATGGGTCATTTTTTAAAATTGATATCCAATTAGAACTTAGTGTGAGGAAGAACTGGATTGATTTGGGGATATTATCCATTATATATTTCTGACACTAGGGGGAGCTTTATTTTCCAAAAGTTGTCAGGCCATCACGGTTCCACCATTGTTTCGTTGTAGTCCTTGACCTGAGGAAAATCTATTATACACTGTGTTTCACTTTAATAGTTCATATTTTACTCACTAGGGGGAGCTTTTTTTTCCAAAGATACTGTTTTGCAGCGTTTTGTTTCCTTTGACAGTTTTTCACCACTTGTGCTTTTGTTCTTCTCTTTTAACCTTGGATTATTCCTGGCAGGCCGAGATGCCTTTCTGATTTGGAACATGTTTCTGAAAGTTTGTTTGTCGTTTTACTTTGAATCCCAGGACTGAACTCTCTGCCTGGTGCGTGTCTGCATTCGGGTCCTGAGTGTTTTACGAAACAAAACAACCAGAGCCCTGAAAGAACTCCAAGAATTAAATGAAAAAAGATCAACAGCAGAGTACTATACGCCCACATAACAATCCCAGAATGCAGTGCGTCACATTTGTGTTCCTGAAAAGACGAGGATATTATGGAACTGTCATTTGCGCCGCTGCAGACCCGTCATGTTTACGGGGTAACTCAAAAACTATTACATGGATCGTTTTAAAATCTTAAACCACTTTAGAAGCCCATGCGAGGAAGAACAGGATTGACTCCGGGGAACTTCCAACACTAGGGGGAGCTTCCTCTCCAAAAGTTTTTGGGCCATAATTTCTCAATCATTTTAGTCCAAACATGGGGCATATAAATCGTATCCAGATTTATATTTTAAATATATTTTACTGACAAAGGGAGCTTACTTTTTTTTATTTTTTTTACAAGATACAGTATTCATATAAATTCAGAACTGCCGGTCCGATATCGTCCTAATGTAGTCCGTATGAAGTGACTAGAGCAGACCTTGAATATATCATATTTTCCACTAATAGATATATTTTGCTCACAATGCGGCGCTATTTTGGACGTAAAACACTGTACAATGCAGGGGATTGGGAGCTTGTCGGGTTCTGCACCCTTGCTGTCAGGAATGGGGTCTATTTTGAAAATTGTATTTAATCATTTATTCTACTAAACGAGTAAGAGAGTGATTACAGACGGCTGCATATTTTTCACTGAAGTCATGGAGATGAATCTATCGGCTCCATGAAAGTCTTCATCACATTCCTTCTTCGGCTCATCTAACAGTTCACACCAGCGATGACCAGCTGACACGTCAACATTAACTTGCCTAAAGGCAAGTCGTGTGTATGATACTAATTCACGGACCACCTTGGTTAAAAACGGATAAAAATCCAGAACTGGGTGGTCAGGGATCGCTGGTAGTCAAGGCCGGATGAAGTTCAGTGTGGTTAAAGTCAATACTTCTGTCATAACGCTTTAATCCATTTCTTTATTATACAATGTTCAAAGACCAGATCCTGGAGACGGACGGTAGACCAGTGAGGCTGGAGGAGGGCTCTCGCCCGGCAGCGTCCAGATTTCTTTGAAGAAATTGTGTTTGCAGGTTCGCAGAGACGGAATGTTTATTGGAAATTATTTGGGAAGTCAAAACAAAGAATCATCTGTTCACATCTTTCCTCATCGCTTATTTAAAGACAATGAATGGAGGAAAAATGGTATGAAAGAGAGAGAGAGAGAGAGAGAGAGAGAGAGAGATAGAAGGGCCAAATGAAATATTAAAGAATAAAGATGTCTATTTTGAGACACAAGCTGTGTCTGTGTGTGTATGTGTGTGTGTGTGTGTGTGTGTGTGTGTGTGTGTGCAGGGAGGATTGCTCCAGCTGTATTATTGATGTTGCCGTGCGAGTGGGGGGCTCTCTAGTTCTCGCCTGCAGAGGCGGGTGCAGTGATACTGGTTTTCTGTGGGGAGTGGTCGTTGCATTTACAAGACAGAAATGATCAACCAGACCGCTCTTA
Organism: Lophius piscatorius; assembly: GCA_009660295.1. NCBI lineage: Eukaryota > Metazoa > Chordata > Actinopteri > Lophiiformes > Lophiidae > Lophius > Lophius piscatorius. The sequence continues at coordinate 2,468 of VRLP01006972.1, read as the reverse complement.
GTGCCACATCATTAAATCTGTGCATCCCCAACGCAAAACAGTGAGAGAGAGAGAGCGAGAGAGAGAGAGAGAGAGATAGAGAGAGAGAGAAAATGCTGCAGTTGTCTGGGATCAATTCCCCACAGAAATATTAGCCTGCACTTTTTGACACATTTTTATTATTCAGCACATACGCCAGGCTGGGCCTTCATGCGGCGCCACTGATCCTGCGCTCTTTCTTCCAACACGCACACATGTGATGTCACCGGGTCGCAGTGTTCACAGAGCAAAGATGTGGGAGAAGCAGTGAAGCACTGGTTGATGCTTCACCCCTGGACTGTTGGCAAGAGTCGAGACATTTTTGACTTCGTGCTCGTCTTTTTTTTTCTTCTCTAACGCTGCAGGAACCTCATAATGTAATAATATCCGTATATTTTATGTTTCAGGTTTTGAAGATAAAACCATGAAATAAAGTTTTTATAAAGAGATTTGAAAATTTTCCAAAGCTATAATTTCATCTTTGAATGCTTTTGGGGTCTAATCATACACTGTAAAAAGAAAATTGATGAACTCAACTAAATATCTTCAACTAGTAACCTAAATTTAAAAAGTATTTTTTGGGTCTAACTTATTTATTTGAGCTAAAAACATGTAATTTTATTGGGTTTTACCAATAAAATAACTTTTTTAAATTCTTCCAATAATTCTCTTTTTTACAGTGTATGACAGGCAAGTTCTGATGTTTAAAGATGCTACACTGTAAATTATAATCAGTTGACTTTAGTTAAAAAAAAGTTTGCCTAGAAATTATAATATCTTTGATATTCTGGAATATTCCGGAATCATCATCATCACTGCTGCCTTCGGCGCCGCAGATCCAGAACTCAAAGACTATTGCGTGGATCATTTAAAATTTTTTGTTTCTAAGCACATCTCACGGCGAGGAAAACTCAATTCCAACGCTTCTACACCGAGGTTCTGTACAGTCTTGGACCTCCCATTAGATTTTAAAAAAAGGAATTTTTCATTTTCTGACCGAATAAGAATGAAAGAAATTTTGGAAAAAAAAACCCGGATTGATTTAACGTTTTTTTCTGATTTGATTATGAAAAAATAAAATTACTAGAAAACAGAAACAAGACCGGTTGCGGTATTTTACGAGGGCACCAAAGAGGTCGCAGCCCATGAGAGAGAGAGAGAGAGAGAGAGAGAGAGAGAGAGAGAGAGAGAGAGGAGCGAGGATTTTCAGCTCTACATACTCCTCTTGTATTCATCACTTTCTAGGGTCTTCTACTCTTCATCTGAAATAAATTTACAGCCCTGAAATCAATTGGATTTTAGACACACCAAGTAGCCAAAACATTAGGACCGGTACCGGTTCTACCACAACGTTCCATCCGTACAGCGTGAGTCGAAATGAAACGACCGCCGCTCAAAAGCCGTAGAGTTTTAAGCCCAGCTTTAGGCAGAACTTTTTCCTTCTTCTTCAAAACTTTACCACTTTTTTTTTCTTTCTTTCTCTCCAATGTAACGTCTTCAGTCTCTCCCGCGGCGAGGAGATGCCAGACTCAGGCCTTTAGGCGAGTCAGTCATGCTCCTTTTTGTTGCTCAGCCATAGTACATCAATTCATTAGACTGTATCTCCTGACAGCGCGTCATGCCCAGACAGCTTCTGTGACAGCTGAGCGCTGCATAAGCGTGAGCCTCCCACCTACATGCTGCTCATTCCCGGCCAGCTGCTCCGAGCTGCAAACACATGGCGCCAACGTAGAGAAAGCAAGTCGGCGTGTCTCATTTAGAGGTAACAATAGTGTGGTGAATAATGCTGCCTGTCAGTGAAAAGTGGAATCAGATGATGAAGGGCTGAATCGTGGCGTGCGGCCCACATCTATATGTGGTGGTTTTTGGTACTTCATTCATGCATGAAGCTGAACCTTCATCTCAATCTGATACTTTGTATTCAAAACACAAACACAAGTCCAAATGTGGATTATCATTGACCGAATGGAAAACGCAGGAGTCGGGATCATGCAGTGGGAAGGGGTTTTGAAACTATACTATACTACTAACTACTATAGTTAGTAGATCATATAATATAGTTAGTAGATCATATACTATAGTTAGTAGATCATATACTATAGTTAGTAGTTCATATACTATAGTTAGTAGATCATATAATATAGTTAGTAGTTCATATACTATAGTTAGTAGTTCATATACTATAGTTAGTAGTTCATATACTATAGTTAGTAGATCATATACTATAGTTAGTAGTTCATATACTATAGTTAGTACTTCATATACTATAGTTAGTACTTCATATAATATAGTTAGTACTTCATATATTATAGTTAGTACTTCATGTACTATAGTTAGTACTTCATATACTATAGTTAGTACTTCATATACTATAGTTAGTGGTTCATATACTATAGTTAGTAGTTCATATACTATAGTTAGTAGTTCATATAATATAGTTAGTAGTTCAT